>CAIGQW010000952.1:1068977-1091149 GCA_903798125.1 Danio choprae
TCTTCATAATTGTGCATCTAAACTTTTTGCAGAAAAATTCTATGAATTCTATTCTAAAGAAGAAGTCAGCTTTCTAAGCTACAGTATATAGTCCATAATAGTGAAGTTCTGTGACAGGACTGTTTGCATCATAATGTGTTTTCTACATTTATCATTAATAATGACGTAAATTTTAGATTCCATAGCAATCTTGAGGATAAATTAAAGATGACAGATCTGATAGCATCCTTCATAGTCGCTTAAAGAACCTAATAGATATTGAAGGAGAAAATCTCAAAGAATGTATCTGTGTTATATTTCTCAACAGCAGGAATTTCTCAGATTAGGATTGTGTGACACTTTAGTAATATCTCAAGTCTCGGTTACTCTGAAAAATTGGATATACTTGTTTGACTATATATTTTTTTCAGGACTGCTTCCTGATCTTTGTAAAATGATATCAAAGCATGAACATCTATCTTTTTAAATGAAGAATGTTAGACATGAATTATGAGTAATGGATTGCTGGGAGACTGAGAAGAAATAGACAGATGGTTTCAGGAATTTTTTTTATTGTAAATATTTCTTTCATTGTAGGGTTTTAAGTCTTAAATAATCTCAGAGATCATATACAATACAATAAATGAATCGTTTCAATATAGTATTTAAATATTGAAAAAAAGAAAAGATTCTTAAGAAAAATGTTCTCATCCCATAAAGCCGTATCGGATTTAAGGAAACGGGTCTGCTTATTAAGACTTATTAATGCGTGTGTTTATTTAGTTTCAATGCTTTCTCTCCTCTAACTATTATTAATCCCCATTAAATAAGACTTAAAGAATTATATATTTGTATAATGAATTATTATCTCCACTGGCTTCTACAGAAGCACGCACAATCCCTTTACACTGTCAGAGCTCATTCTTGTTCTGGGGTTGAAATGTTATCAGTAAAAATCAATTTCCCTATGGAGACACTTAGTGGAAGTTTTACTTCCAGAAGCATGCCGTTACGGTATATAGCTGTTATTTCACGGAGGAAAGGCTGTAATCAAAGGAGAAAGTGGAGAGATGAATGGAAAGATGGAGTGCTCCTGCTTCCTTTCATGTACTTCCTAGAACAGAAATTCCAAACTTTTTTATTTTTTTGCCAGCTGAATCCTTCAGACTTAAAGTATTATAGTAAAGCTGAAAAATAAAGTTCCATTTTCACTTTAGTGTTTTAGGAACCTAATCAAATTAAAAAATCTGCAATAATAATAATAATAATAATAATAATAATAATAATTATTATTATTATTATTATTATTATTATTATTATTATTATTATTTTTACTAGTAGTAGTAGTAGTAGTAGTAGTAGCAGCAGCACAAGGTAAACATTTTATAATGTGACCGTTGATACAGAGCATAAACGCTCAAGGTAAAGCTCATAATATGTTATGCCACATTTAATTTTACATTATATAATTCAATAATTTTCATCAAAACACAAAAATCCCATTAAGCAATCCCTGCTCTAGTCTATATGTTGGCCTGGGCCACAAAACCAGTCATATCTGTAATTGTTTTGAAATAATCTGAACATAAAAGATGAAATAAATATGCTTCCCATTGATTTATACTTTGTTAGAAATTGATTTATGTTATTGTTATGACAATATTTGATCGAGATACAACTATTTGAAAATCTGGAATCTTAGGGTTTAAAAAAATGAATACTGAGAAAATCACCTTAAAATTTGTCTCACAGAAGTGCTTAGCAATCTACGTTACTAATCAAAATATGAGTTTTGATATATTGAAAGTAGGAAATGTGCTATATGATTTTTGGCACAACAGAAAAATCAATAACTTTTTGCAACGTAAGGCATGGTTGACACTGAATGCGGTTTTTGTGTTGAGAGGCAACTTTTTTAAAATGCTTTTCTACTAGCAGTGGGTGTTTTGCATGCTGCTTATGTAAACCAGACCACTCGTATTCTAACCGCCTGTTGTGCCTCATATTTTTGATGGAGCGCTCTGTGCACCTACAGCTGAAAAAAAGTAAACTCTGTGCAGAAAAAGAGCCTGACATTATGAGTTCCAGCACAAGGCGAAGATAAAGTGGTTGCTTAGCAACATAAAAAGCACCATGCACTGCTCTTTTCTTAAATCAACAAAAAGCAGTCCATCTCTCGTTTTAAGAACTCAAAAGCGTGTACGCTGTGATTGGCCCCCGAGACTGCTTTTGTGGTCCAGGGTCACATAGAACCGTTTTTGCTCAACTTTAGTAGTCATGTGATCACTGCCTTCCACAACCTACGATCTGTTAAAATGACATACAGAAAAGATGGATCAGGCCCTCAGAAGAGCCACACATTCCCTTATACGTCCGCCTGGTTTTGCCCAACACTGTTTCTCCAAGATGAAAAACAGGCTTTGTTGTAATGGCAGTCATGGTTCAAAGGAGAGAGAGAATGAGAAGTAGTGGCTTATGAAAACATTAGAGGAAAGAGAAATCTGGCTGCCGTTCAAATCTCAAGTCTATGAATTTACAATGAAGATACCGATTGAGTTACGAGTCTGGATTGTTACAACGCGATACAAAACATTTCTTTCTTTGATCGCAGTTTATGGGACGTGTTTATCATAACCAAACTTTGGTGACCTTTCAAATATTCAAGAAAAAAAAAATCAAAGGAAGAGATTATCTTTTATGCTTCATACAAAACACTGCTACATTCTTATCCACAATAATTGTCCTTGCGTCAACATTTCCCATTCAAGGCGAGTGGAGATAAATTCAGCTTCGCACCCTCAACCCGCTTTACAGTCAAAGCAACAACGCAAGTCAAGCGGATCCTCCTCTTTCTCATTGTTTGTGAGTGAATTGTCCGGAAATAAGGCTCAGGAAATGAAGATGCCATTTTAAACATGCGATTACGGAAACATAGCGCCTGTCCCGTTACAGGTGGGGGTGAGCTTGAGTTTCAAAGACTTTGGCGGAGGGAAAGATTCAAAGAGGCGGAAAGGAGAAAAACACAAACAAAACTTTGAAGCAGGCAGGCGCTTGAATGCACGAGGCCGGGGATTACGTTTCACTCCCCCTTGTTTATGAAGGTCCAAGTCTAACAGGGCCTCAGTCCAGCCTGCACCGGCGTTCTGCCTCACTTCACCTTCTGTGAAAGACAGACAGCAGAAAGAGGAGGTTCCTTCCCATCGGAGGATTCATGAGACGCCCTGCATGCAGATATACGAGGAAACAGAGAGATGGTGGACTCTGAGGAGTCATAGAAGATTAATCTCTGATGAAGAGGAACCTTCGCTGACGAATAAATCATGACAAGTCCACTGAGTTTTGTTACATTTGGACACTGTTTAAAAACATGCTGAAAATATAGTGCTCAAATCGTTTGGTACTAAACAGAGGTGCTTCTATGATGCCTCGATCCAATAATAAAAATTCATGACATCATTTGTTGAAAGTATGACTATATGGTAACTGTATAATACTCAGCTGGTTGCATAAGTTTTCTCTGAAAACAGGCATGCTTGTGCATGTTCACACGTGGCACATGCAGAAAGACAAAAAAAAACTTCAATTAAGATAGATAACCAAAGAAAATATCAAGTGTAAATTTTAAATACAAATTATATTAAAATAACACTGGCATAAATGTAAATGTGTTCCTAAACCACAAAAACAAATTGCATTGTATGGGTAAAAATGATCAAATTTTCTTTTATGCCAAAAATCATTAGAGTATTAAGTAAATGTACCGTGAAGATATTTAAATGCCCAACTGTAGATTATAATAAAAAAAAATCATTCATTTAGACAGCTATAAATGTGATTTTATAATTTTTTTTACCTCCAGATTTTCAAATAGTTGTATATTGCCCAAATATTGTGTATCAGTGGAAAAGTATATTTATTAAGCTTTCATAATTATCAGTTTAAAAAGAAAATTGACCAGTGTCACAAGTGTATGAATTTATTGTTATTACAACATATTTGTGCAAGATAACCTGAAACGTGCTTTGACTTGAGATCAGACATTCATCAGATTTTGATCATTAATATAGTTCAGTAATTATGCTTAATTTAAATAATGCCATATATACAGTAACATGCCTTTTACTGTTATTGTTATGTATTATGCATTTTCAACAGTCTATTTAATGTCCGTCTGTGTTAGTTATATACTATATCAAGTGTTTATTGGATCAACAAAAAAAATATATTTTTTAATTTTCATTTTGGGTCTGTAAATGTGGAGCCTGGTTTATTTAATTCTTTGCCTCTCAAGCTATATTTTATGTATATTTGGAAAGAACTTTGAATCCATCCAGAATAAATGTATTCAATTGGGCTGAATTTATGCATCATGATAAGAATGTAAGTTAAAGTATTGTGATCCGATTTTTAAATCACTTATTATAAAAATTAAACCATTTAAGACCTTGTCCACAATAATACATTTTCGTTTTGGTTTTCTGTCCATACGAAGACTGCATGTATTAAATACTTTCAATTATGGATCAATGTAAAAACCCAGTTCTCATGTTGTATGGACTGTGAGAACAGGTCAGGGCACCTTGTGTTTTACTCATGCGCAAGTGATTTCAATGTGGTTAAGCAACTTTTGGGAAATGCTTGAAAAAGCTAGTACAAACGGAAAGCATTTTACTGTAGGAGAAAAGATTCCAGATTAGTGTAGACATGGCCTAAATGTCTGTTTTGGGTTATTTTGTGTGTCTTGTCATGCTGTTTGACATAAAACTGCCTCATAGTTAGATGGCTTATTAATTTGTAGCAGTTTGTAGATCCTTCCTCACTGAAATGAATGTTTTCTGTAGCCCCCTGGAGTTATCTGGAAGCACCACTGGGAGCTGAACTGTAATGCGAGGTTTGGGCCTCAGAACTCTTCATTTTGCCTGGCTTCATAAGCCGATTACGTGTCATTTTGCTTTAATAGGTTCCTCGTACACCTCTCTCGCTTCTTGTGCGGTGCAGGAAAAGAAGAAAGCCTGTGTGCTACATGCCTCATCGGCGGTCTTGAAGCTCGTCCTTTCAAGGTGTGAATGGGGTCTGAGCTCTTTGTTGTTTTTCCTAGGCTGTTTTTCTGCTCGGCTGCAGCCTGCAGAGGCATTTAACTGCTGAAACAGGCACGTCAGCCTGCTAACACTACAACCAAAAAGCCTGGCTATTTTCACATTGATGAATAACTCAAACTTCATGTTCCTGCTTCATTGTCCCAAATTCAGGATTGCAAACCTTTGCTAGAAAATACAGTCTCTTGAACGCAAAGCTTCTATACGTTGACCTAAAACATTCTCACGGATCTCAACACCATCTCATCTTCAACCTAGGACACTTGAAAAAAGCAGGACAAGAGAGGAGAGCGGCAGCAAAGGAATGAAGTTCGGGAGACCTGAAAAGGACTGGGGCATTTGTCCCTGATTAGCACCAAAGCAAGGAAGGACATTTTTGCTGTGAAAAGAAAGCTTATAGCTCATTATGGGCTGGCAAGGATTAAGCTTGTTCCTCCATTGTTCCCAGAGAAGGAACCAAAGGTCTGTCACAGAGGGAGGTGCCTCACTCCTTTTGAGCCCTATGTCTGCACACCTATCCAGAGTTTCCACTCTTAAAGATCCATAATAGCTTTTTCTTTTCTCTGTGGTTGGTAGCTAGTCTAGTGGAAGAATCCTCTCTCATTAGACATAGCCTTTATCCGCTTGCCTGCAGGCTTTTGTGAGTCCGACCGCTGAATGCCGGGCCTCGCCTTCATAGTCGCGCAACCTGGAAGAAATGAAACAAGTAGAGTGAGGTCAGAGAATAGATTCACCAATTAGTTTAGTTGTGTTTGAGGAGAGGACACAGCATCTGCAGATGAGTCTCTTTGAAGTCTTTGCAATCTTTTGTCGTGTTTGTTCCACTCTTCCATTGGACTGCACTGCTTTTTTTGGTATTGTCTTGTTCATTGTATGTTTGTGCCTTTAGAAATATCGTAATGACGCTTTCACTTTGATCATGGAGAAGAACTTGAGGACGTTTTTGAAGTGTTTTGTTACTTTGAGTTGCCATTTCTGTAAAGGCCTCGTTTCAACTCTATTATTTGCATTTCCGTGCAACAGATGGCGAAATGGAATTAAATAAAAATGCATATTTTGCTATAAATTACTTTAACTTCATGCTGCTATATAGTCTTGGGTTGTTTGATTCCTATTCTTTGTTGTTGTTGTTGTTGTTGTTTTAATTGAAAAAGATTAGTGGAATAGGTTAACTATCTCAATGTGATCACAGAATTGAGGGAGTTGAAAGTAGCTTTCATCATATAATTATAAAGAACCATTTCTGTTGTTTGCATTAGATGCAGAATTCACAGAATAAAGCAGTGACCACTAACTTGAATAAACCACTAACTTTAAATGAAAGGTCATGATCAGCAATACAGGCTTTTTATCAGCATGACACATTATAACCAGCTGTTAGGATTTGAGGAATGACAAAGAATCAATAAAATGCTTTTTTGAACAAATTCATTGTAGCAAACCACCTGAAAGAAAATGTTCGCTGAAATGCACCAAACTCCTGATCAACCTCCTGAATCAAACTCCTGCATTAACAAAAAACTATTGATTTGCTACTTTGGGGTCAGCATTCAATTTTAATCTCTCCTGTTTGGAATCGACCACCAACCTGACATATTCCCCATTAAGCCCTAACGTTGTCACCATTAAAAAATTCCTAGGCTGCATGTCCACCAGAGTTTTTTTTGTTTTTTTTGAGCTGAGCATTGTTTTCTATTTCTATATAAATGGTAGCACCGCCTTTTTGGAGCACCTGTAGTTAGCGATGCACTAAGCAAGCATTTTACATCATCGTCGGGCGCTTGCCATTTTTTCCGCTTTTGCATCAGGCATCATTGTCACTTTGGATCTAGCCATCAAATCACAGTGGAGGAGGGAAGGGACAATAACATTAACAACTTTCACTCCCAACACAACACAAAAAAATGTTTTTGTAGTGGTGGACATGCAGCCTTAATGGGGCAGCAGAATTCTGAAAGCCCTGTTATTAGCATCCCTGCTGGCCTTAAGTGAACTACAGCCACCAACTTATTTTGGATGTTTATCATTCACATGAAAATCAGTCTACAAGCTTTCATAGACAACCAAGGAAGTCAGTGAAAGTCTTGGTTTTTTAGGTTTCATTATGAGCTCTTCACATATTGGCAATAAAAAAAGTGATTAATACGCAAGTATTCATAAGGCATAGAATACACAATAGTAAGTCTTTCATTGGCACTCTTGGTTTTTATGCCTGCTGGCAGCATTTTCTGAACCAATCACCTGAGCCTTAATGTCATGTGACGTACTCTGGAGCTGCAGGAAAATAACGTCATGACAGCTCTGATTGTCCACTGGCACACTGTCCTAAACCCTTCACCAACGAATATGCTCTGATGAGACAGGAAAATGGCTGACAGCAAAACATGCTGAAATGAAACTTCTAACAGCCTCCAAAAATACTGTTACACTGGCAAAACTTCCATTCATGTAATATAATTACATATTAGTGATGAAAAGCTTGCAGGCAGTGGACATATACAAGTCAGTGTCTATTCTTTAGACGAAAAGTTGTGTTAGCCCAGATGTCTTGCTTGGCTAAGAGTATTTTAGGGTATGATCTATAACTTGGAATAAATAAATCTGCAAATACAGTAAAATTAAAGGGGATTAAAAGGATGGTAAAACTGCAAGCAGTCTATGCAGTTAGCCGTTTGCAGCAAAGCATTTGTTATCAGACACAATACACTTACTTATTAATATTCCCAATAAAAAAGGTGCAATGCATATCATTTATATATTTATTGCATTAACTGCCTTTTTATGTTAGATGTACAGAGTATGTGTTAATATTTAATAAAGGCCAGTTATTTGTTCAATTCTGAACAATTTTGAATAAAAAATCTTTTTGTTCAGAATGTCTTTTACTGCGTTTCAGAAGAAAATGGTCTCTGTCAACACTGTACAACTTAATGCATGATATGACCATTCACGCTCACTAGGCATGCACATATTTTACGTAATCGGTACTTGAAGTCTACTGGTTGTGTAATGCTCATATAATTGGGGCTTGACAAATCAGGGAACAATACGCAATCAGTGGTGGAAAGAGTACTGAAAAATCATAATAAAGTAAAACTACCATCACTTGCACAAAAACATAGTGCAAGTAAATTAAAAGTATTTGTTGTAAATATTACTCAAAGTATGAGTAAAAAGTCTTTTTAAAGTGTAACTAGCCCTTTTAAAAGTACTCAAGAGTAGTCAGTATCACACTGTGAAAGATAGATGCGTTTACATGCAATTTATGCAGGGATGTGTAAACGTAACATTCTGTAGTGCATTTAGTTGTTGTTTAAGGCCATTTCAGTCATCATACAGTAAACATCCTTCATCTTTTCATCAGTGACATGCAGTCTATAAACAGTCTCTTGGTCTTGTAAAGATTTTGGACATTTTCTTGGACACTTTTAATGCTTTTAAACAGTTTGCTGCATTTATAAAGCGCCCATGTCTTCAGGGAGTTTAGTATGAGCGATTTACTTTCTATGTGTGATTCGATTGGACAGGATTCGCACAGGTTACTGCAGGTTGAAAGAAAGACTGGAGTAAAAGTACCGATACAGCACTTAAAATGTACTCAAGGGAAAGTAAAAATACACATTTTTTAAACTACTGAGTAAATTACAATTCCTGAGAAAAACTACTCAATTACAGACATTTGAGTATTTGTAATTTGTTATTTTACACCACTGTACGCAAGCCAAAAGTCTGAAGCTTCTATACTGAAACACAACACCAGCATTTCCAAATTTAAATGTAGTGTGTATGCCTGGTGTAACCATAACACAATTCAATTTAGTAGAATTTAATTAATGGAACATTTACTACAACTACAACATGCTGCAAATAGTTTCACCATAACTCCATGTAAACTACATAAATAGATTTTTTGAAAACAGTAATACAAACTTTTTAGGAAAAATATATTTTTCTATATCTTGCACCTTAATTACCAGTTGTCAGAAGTTTGTATTTTCAGACCCTCAAACCTATGTTGTGGTGTAAATAAATGGCCGAAATGCATAAAATGTCTTGGATGAAAACGGTGTTGTACAGTATAAATGCCTCCTAATCGCACCATGCTAAGCAGCAAACCCTGAGCCTTTAACATTAATACTAAAATATCAGGTTTTTTAGTCTCATATCAAATGTTAATACATCTTTGAAAATCTGTTTAAAGGTCATATTTAATTATTTAAATCAGTCAAACCAGTCAGTGACGTCAGCAATCTTAAACTGATGCTTGCAGTACATTTGATTGATGGCCATAATTAATTTTTTGGATGAAAGGTGGTTTTTCACACTCTTTCTGTTTCTAGTCCATAATCAACACACCGACAGTTTACTCAAAGGATTCCTTAAACGTGTTAACAAAAAGAGACTTGTGTAGTTAAATTTACTGTTGGTGGAATAAAGCCAGTGCCGCCAACATTTCCCTTTTTTTTCTGAAGGTGTGCTTTTTGATGTGGTCTAAAGCCCTTCACTGTATTATGTTCAATCTAAGTCTGATTGCTCTGGAACTCACAGTACAAGTCTACAAACACAGCTCGAGAATGAGAGAGCAAAGAGAAAAAAAGTTCTAGACACATGTTGTTGATAGGGAGAAACTCAACAGTTTTGGCACCATATCTTTATCTATCAACTCCTCCTGACAGCCTCAAAGGTGACGAGGTGTTGCTGCAGTCTAACGCTGAAAGTATGTGTTGACTGACAACATCAAGCCATACTATTTCTGGCATTTTTACATTCTTGAAGTTTGCACGTTGGCTTCAATTTACTTATTAGGGGAAGAAGTGCACTTACACAATTGAGTCCAAAAATAATTATCTAAATGCAACTCCAAAACTTTATTTTTTAATTTTTTTTACTTAGGCCCGTTTAGCATAAATGCTGTTCACCCAAACTGCAAACTTTACCAGTTATGCTAACAAAAATACATGATGTATTGCTTTTTTGTATGTTCAGAGTACACAAATGTTTTAACTAACTTAAATTTGAAAAATGATTATTAAGTTCAATAATGCTTTACAATAAAGTCTCATTAGTAAATGTTGGTTAATGGATCAAAAGCAATATCAAATTTATTACAGTAACATGGTAATATTGTTTAAAAAATACAACGCAATTGTATTCGCAAATATCAAAAATATTATGACTTGTAATCATAAGTTTAGTTAACTATTGTTAACTATTGGAACCTTATTGCACAGTGCTCTATAAACAGTAGGATAATTTTCAATTAATATTTCATCATGTCATAGGCCTAGATTGATATGTTAAAATGTTCATTTTTTTTACTATTAAGCTAGTTAACCAATCAAATCTCCAATCATTTAGCAATGTTATAAACACCACTGCAACTACAATCTGAATATTCTTAAAAAACACACTAAGGCCCAATCCCAATTCTATTTTTGTACGCCTACCCCTTCCCCTTGGCCCTTGAAACTAAGTGTGAAAGCGAAGGGCTTCAAAATGTACCCCAAAGAAATAGGACAGCACTACAACACCTGGACACGTCATCATATGTCATCGCGATCTCTTACTTCATATGATCTCGACGATCGTGACTGCTGTAGTTATTTCAGTTGTGTTCTTTTTTTGTATTTATCTTCAGGAAATAACTGAAGGTAACGATATCATGTTGTCATAACGATATAATGTGGGAATAAGATCGTAACTGTACTGTGCATTTACATGATGGCCATATTAATCTATGTATACACATAAAACAACATTAACATTATACCAGACACTGTAAAAAGCTCATTCCCAACCACTAAACTTTTCTAACAAGGTATTCGCATGTCATCGAGTGACAGAATGTTTTGGGACTACTATACTGGAGTTATTAATATGCATTATTCATTCATTCATTTTCATTTCGGCTTAGTCCCTTTATTAATCTGGGGTCGCCACAGCGGAATGAACCGCCAACTTATCCAGCATATGTTTTACGCAGCGGATGCCCTTCCAGCTGCAACCCATCTCTGGGAAACATCCATACACACCCATTCACACTCATACATTACGGACAATTCTTAGCTTACCCAATTCACCTATACCGCATGTCTTTGGACTTGTGGGGGAAACCAGAGCACCCGGAGGAAACCCACACCAACACAGGGATAACATGCAAACTCCACACAGAAACGCCAACTGACCCAGCCGAGGCTCGAACCAGCGACCTTCTTGCTGTGAGGCGAACGTGCTATCAACTGCGCCACTGTGAGGCCCCTAATATGCATTATAGATAGAGAAATGTAGCGGTTTTTATTTTAGCGTGTTTTTTTTTTTAAAGCATGACGGTAAAACACGAACTCTGTTATGAATGTATTAAAACATATGCTTGTTTGTTGTACAAATTCATAATAATGACAAAAAATACTAATTTGTCCATCTCTTCCTACCCCTTGGTTTTGAGTGTGGTCCTGGAAAATCTTCATTTCGAGGGCTATCTAGCCTTTCCCCTTAGCCCTATGCCTTCAAGCTAAAGAGAATTGGGACGGGCTAAGGGGTAGAATTGGGATTGGACCTAAATGAAAAAAAAAATCATTGTATTTTGAAGTGCCCACGATATCAATACTATTAATGTTAATTATCACATATATTGGATATTGGCATACGCTTACATAATACTACTACCAAAAGCATATTCTGCCATTTCAACACAGTACAGTACTTTTAGATTCTCCTTGCTTTATCAGTGAAATGCAGCCTCCAGTCTCCAAGAGTGTGTTTACTTTATTTTAATTTAGCCGGCGAGTAACTGACACCCCCACGTCTTGCTTCTTTAAGGGCCTTTTTTATTCCCAAATAATTTAGGCTGAACAGAGGCTGGTTCAAAGTGCAGGGGAGGAGGTGTCGGTTTCAAAGGGAGCGCCGCGCGATCAATATGTGAGATATGTTAATTCGGTAAAGCTCCGTCCTGTCCTTGAAGTTTGCTAGAGTTACAGGCAGGCAGCTGGGACGCCGAGGGTGGACAGTGCAAGCGGGATCCAGTGCCAACCCCCTGGAAACATACCACGAATCCTCTTCAGCATCTTCCATACAAACTTGTGTTTTGTCTTGACAGCTCAGCATGGAGAGAAGCCATTAGGCGGCTTTCAAGCTGGCACCGTGCAGAATGGATGCCAGCTTGCCCTGTCATTTCAAAGGGATGTTTTATGGATGTGTTTTAGAGCGACGTGGCTGCCATTCTAAGGTTTCTTAAGTGCTTTTAGTTCCCTTGCTAAATTAGTGTACAAACACCAGAGCTTTGGTCTCAAGATGGGACGTCTTTATCTCTCCCAGCATGCCACAGTGGAGGCTTTCATGCTGTTCTGTAAGGAGTAGCAATGAGCGCTGATTTGAATGAGGTGTATGGTTTTCATAGCCGATCCTCCTACGCTTTGTGCCGTGACCATCCCACATAGCTGGAGATCAGCAGTCCGTCCATACCAACAGAAAGCAGGACATTCTTTGGCTTTCATATTTCGTGGCATATAAATGAAGTGTGAACATGATATAAAGCAGACGCTGAATGCAGACACGAGGAGAATGTGCTGTCCAACTGGTGCGGCGCGCTGAGCCTGGCAAACAGTGAATCGCTTACTACTGATAGACTGAAACACAGACCACATCTGCCATTTAATATATTGTTTCTAAAATAATATCAGTAATGTCTGTTATAATGTTATTGAAGTTGATTTAGAAGAGGAATAATGCAGGGATATTCTTAGAGTGCTGTGTATTTGGGCTTTCTTTTTAAGAGTGGTTATTGAATCAGAGGTGTTTTTTTTTTTTTATCAACTTTCCAGATGCTCTTAGATATTTTTTGACATTTTAGCATAGCTATGTGACCAATAAATTGAATGCATCAAGAGTCTTTATAGGTTGGGCTACTTTAAGATTTTAAACAAGAAAAATTGGATTTTAACTGAGACTAAAAAATGAAATCTTAAAATCTACCAATATTTTCAAAAGAACAGAACGTGATTTAATAATCATCCTCCTAAATCGATCTAAATCGATCTGATCATAAGTGGACAACACTAAATACAGGTGTAAAAATGTTTTAAGCTTGTCCACATTTGACCACTTCCAGGGGTGGTTGAAAACGTGTCATTACAGGATGTGTTGTTGAAGAGTGCTGTCAATATAGTGCTGTATATATATTTGTAATTCAGTTGGAAGGCAAAAAGTGAGCTAAAATAAACAATCAAAACAATCCCTGTTCATAAAGATCTGCTAAAATGACCCTGTATTGTGCATGCCAAGCCAGTAGAGGGTAATATTTATTATCGTTATAGATATATACACTAAATATCGCATATGGACCCTGAGTATGCGTCAATACCGCCGCCACATTTCTACAGTGCTCCGAGGACAAAAGTCATTCAACCGCACTAGTCAGATCTGAAGATGCTAGACTTTTGCGCTGCGTAACGAGCAAACAAAGAAAATAAAGTATAAAGGCATAACATTTCATAGGTAAGATTTAGTTTTTTACGTTTTTTTCTATTATGAACTTTTGTGCTAAACAAGTAACGTTATTGATAATAATACAGTCACTTACTGCACTGACCATAAGGCAAAGGTGTAGGCTTATGCTAGTTTTGTTAAATAAAATCAGAAAACAATGTAAATGAAATATGACAGGCTAGTTTTTGAAGTAACTTATAAGGATGCCTAATAACATAACAGTGCCTGTGTCTCAGAAAGGTGGATATGCACATAGAGACGCAGGGATATAGATGGTTAATGCGAGATGTTCATAACGGAGATTCATTCAAAAACAAATATCTCCTTCCATTAGAATTAGAAGTTAAAGCAGGGGAGGGGTTGTATGTATATATATATATATATATACAACAGTTCTGTCTGGTTCTTCAATCTGATTGGCTGATAGCCGTGCAATATTCTGCCAGTAACAGCACTCATCCAGCCTTTTAACCCTTCACCCTTGTGTTACATTACTCTGCCCCCATACAACGACAAGCAGTAGACGCTCTACAGTTTGACAAGTTTTGCTGCTGTTGGGCAACATAATGTACTTTTGAGACTTTTTTTTAGTCGAGAATGTAGTTGTTTAGATTGCAACTAATTTAGTTTATTTAGAAGGATGTGTAAATGAACATAGGTTTTTGTTTTGCTATTTTAAATTAAAAGCAGTGTCATGCAAACACACCCTCACATGCTTAACTTCATGATCAAGTTTCAAGCTAGAACAGGAGTTGAGTTGGCGCGCAAGCACCTTTTCGAGCTACAAACCCCACAGCACAGGCTGTAAAGCTGCTTTCTCTTTATCCTATCACAGGTGGCCGCAATTACCGCTGAGCCCACCAATCGTATACCATCAAAACCCCTGTTGTTACAAGCCGCTCTAGAGCTCTGCACACATTTAGAGTTTGAACAAAGATCTTGACACACGTGCATGCACAAAAAAAGGAGGTTTCAGTTTGTTCTTGACATTGTGAAGCAATCAGAGAAATGGGCTGCATTTAGGGGCCAGGACCCTTTAATGTGGAAGATTTGTTAGTTCAGACCTTAGTTCCCAAACATTCTCTCATTTGCTCAAATGTTTTAGCTTGACAGATACAATGTCTCATTTTGTGCAGAGAGCAAATAAACCACAAATGAGCTGTTGGTGTTTTTCATAGCATTCTGTTCCAATGTTTGCACAACTGCATTGCTTTAAATGTACAGTATGATGAATAATCCCTTGAAAGTGTAAAAATTACTTTTGACAATTACAAAGTTTTGTTGTTTTTAAAGTAGATGTAAAATACATGCGTAATTGTGCATTATTAATATACTTGAGTATTATTTGGGGGAAATTTATATTGTTCCTGCACAAAAAACAGAAAACACGTGTTTTACACCTTCCACTTTGTATTTTAAAGTAATTTCAAGATAAGCATTTAAATTCAGTGGATCTTGAAGTCTTAGTGTCAGAACAATCAGACAATTGTGCTTTCTGAAATGGTTCTTAAAGGAACACTTTTTTTTTTTTTTTTTTGGAAATGGGATTATTTTACAAATCATCTAGTGCTAAACTGTTGATATTTACTATTTTTGAATCCATTCAGCTAATCTCCAGGTCTAGCAGGAGCACTTTTAGTTTATCGAAGCATAAATAATAACATTGGATTTGACCATCTTGCTAA
The DNA here is from genome assembly GCA_903798125.1 of Danio choprae. Classification (NCBI taxonomy): domain Eukaryota; kingdom Metazoa; phylum Chordata; class Actinopteri; order Cypriniformes; family Danionidae; genus Danio; species Danio choprae. The sequence continues at coordinate 1,084,222 of CAIGQW010000952.1, forward strand.
AAAAATCCATAACTTTGCCATTTAAAACTTGACTCTTCTGTAGTTACATCGTGTACTAAGATATTTGGAAAATAAAAAGTAGTTGTTGTAATTTTTAGGTCAATATGGCTGGGAACTGTGTAATAACCAAGGGACTTTGTTGTCGTAACAAGCAATGTTCTTTGATTACTACAAAAGAATGAGTGTATACTGTAGTTCCTTGCCACATCGACCTAGAAAATAGTCGGTCTTTGTAAATGATATAACTACAGAAGTGTCCAACTTTAAATATACAAAAAGGATCAAAAGTCTTTTTTACATTTTTTGAGAGAGATGCTAACAGTCTAATCCAATTCTATTATTTATATTAAGCTAAGCTAAAAGATTAACAGCCAAACCTGGAGATCGGCTGAAACTCAACTCTAGGTGTTTGTAAAATGAGCCTATTTCCAGAAAAGTGAAGTGACCCTTTAAGTTTATCCACCATGTATTTGTTTGCAAAGTTTAATCAATTATATGTGGTCATTTTTGCTATAATTTTATTTTTATTTCCAAATTTTCCAATTACAATTTCTCTCTTTTCACACTTACGATTTTATAGCACACCAGAGGTTTTTGTGGATTTAGAGAGCAGATATGTTTTTGATTTTTATACTCCCGTTACAGTATATGTGTAATTCCGCAAATCGCTCAGGTCGGACATCAGCTAGGTCTTCCTTTCGTAATGTGAATTCAGCTGGTATTCATGAAGGCCCCAAGGATACACAAAGTCTCAGTCAGACTCTTTGCTTTTCCTTCTGCTCTGCTCCGGTAATCCTTAAAAGAGAAACGGAAACACTTAATGCAGGGTCAGTCTTCAGCTCCGGGAAAGAAGGCCTCTCTAAATCTTCAGCTGAAGAACGGATTCAAGCGCGGGATTGTTAGGGATTGTGCCAAAGCAGGAATGACTGTAGGTGATCAGACTGAGTCAGAAGTTGACGTTATGGAACAGGTCAACGTTGGAACCACTGGAGCAAATCAGAAAATGATCTCAGCAGTCCTTTGTACCTTCTGGAAAACGTCCAGATGCTGTTAAATCCTTTTTTTAACCACATTTTAGAAAAGCTATATGTGACCAATCAATTAAAATAATAGTTTAAAAGAGTTGGTTGGAAAAAAGTTGGGTTATTTTAGCTAAATAGCTAGCTAACGTTTACTTTGGAGAGATTAATGGACAACATTTCTACATGTAAATTTAGATTCCTATTGTTATCTATGACCATGTGAAACATCGTCCACAACATTCAAATGAAAAAGCTCATGTTGGTGGAATTCGAAAGGTTCACTTACATAAAAAACGCAACGTTTGAGCCAGGTCTTACAGTTTTTCGTATTGTGAAACATCCACAAGCGAGGTCCTTGAAGCCCCAAATATGCAGTGGCCAAAAGATACACTGGTACGATTGAACATAAATATGCTCGGCAGGCAGTTAATCTGTCAACTTCTTGGTGTTATTCATTCTCGGGTTAGTCTGTAGTCAGTAAAGTAGTAACGTCTCTGCTGTGACCACGGCCCATAAATTTTCACAGTTTAGAGCTGGCTGTTAATATAGAGCTGTGTAGCAGTAGAGTTGGTAATGGTTTCCATAAGCCAGTGTTGGAATTCAGTAAATCAAAGCCAAGGTAACGGCTAACAGCTAGCCGCCCGTATTGTCTACCCTGTCGAGGAGGTTTCACTCATGAAGGTTTTCTCCAAACCATCTCGGGTTTCATAGCCGACTTCACCAAAGACACAGAGGATGACAGGATAATTAGCATGTTGTGTTCAGAAACCCTGTTTTGCTCTGAGCGAAGGTGGTTGCTTCGCTTTTACTGTAGAAAAAAAAAAAACAACTGTTAAACTTCATTGATTCAACTGTTTTCTGACAGCACTGGAGGTCATAAATAGAACATGCAAGAGCAATAAATCTTGGGACACCAGAGGGTTTTGCTACCCCTGACAGACGTGGCACAGCCAAGTTGGACGTTTCATGCTAAGTGAGCAACTAGCAGCCTTAGCCAAAATCCACAGAAACTCTTGCCAGAGAGCAAAAGAGGGTACCTGGTCTCCAGCCTCACCAGTGAACATTACAACCAGAGGAGGCCACAAACCTGGTGAAAACCCAACGGAGCAGGGCACTATGCTCAGATTTCCTATGGAAAAGGCCTGTGTTCTACTGCCGTCTCCACTGCAGACATAAAAGCAAACATACTGAAGGGTTATGCAAACATCTCGGTCATATTGAGCTTGTTCGAAATTATGAACACACCTCGATGGTCGACGTGTGAAATGCAGCACACTGCGGTGTCACTTCGCCTTAATGAAAGGGAAACAGGAGTTTGTTTGGTTTAGAAACCTGACAACCCTCATCCTTTCAAGATTTGTTGACTTTCCATGAATCAACCTCGGTTTTTCCTCAGACACCTTTATGGACGTTGTGAAGTCTTGAAGTATGCATGCACTTCACAGAACACCGTATATGTTATGAAGCTTTGGAGCAGTTTCTTGACATGCAGACTACATTTATGGATGATATTAAAACGACAAGCCATGTGTAATCCTGCAGCTCCTGTTAAGGTGCCAACAAAAATGTATGCATAATAAAAGCGAGTCTGAAATTAACAAAAGAGTTATGTTTAGAGTGACCGTACTTCAGGGGCCCTCTGAAGGGTAAGAGCCATAGTAATTAAGCTGTTAGCCCAGCAATGAGCTGCTTTTTCTTTGCCCAGACTGGAACCTCTCCTGCAGGAGTGTTAAACTGTGTACATTCTCAGATCAAACCACCCCGCCGACAGCTTCAAAGAGCTGACAGGCCTGAAAACGCCAGTCATGTGGTGAACGGATGAGTCCGGGCTGTAACTGGAGCAGAAGGGCCACAGATTTCCAGCCATCGTTTTCATAACACGTGACTTCAGATGTTTGCCTTCAATTTTGGACATATCGATGATCCAGTAGAGCAGATTTAGCTCAGAATGAATGCTGAAATGTAGCTGTAGATTTCAGTAAGTTGCATCATAAACTAAACATCTTTGAGACTTTTCTCAGTTTTCATAAATATCAAATTATATATTTTTTATTTACAATGTTATGTTGCACTGGTATTTTTTAGCAATGGCCAAAAATGCATTGTATTTTTTTATTAGTGATGTGAATTAAGGACTTTATTTGCTCAACTTTAAAGACAATGTTCTCAGGATTTTGATCTCAGATTTTAGATTTCCAAATAGTTGTATCTGAGCCGAATATTGTCCTAACAAAGTATATATCCTAACAAAGAATAAATCAGTGGAAATAATAGTTCTTCATCTTTCCTGTAATGTATAATTATCAATTTCACGAAACTGACACTTATGACTGTGGTCCAGGGTAAAAATTGTTCATAAATTAGACCATAAATCTAAATGGCACATTTAGACCACAACTCTATGAAACTATATCTGAGGTAAAAACATGCTCTGCACAACATTGGTGCGTACATGACTTATGCATGTCACTGCACTTGGAAATGTCAACAGTTTGAAAAGCATCTAGTCAGCTTGTTTATAGCTCGTTAACTTGAATAAGAACACAGCCGGATTGATGACAGAAACATCTGAAGGAAACTCTATCGCCCCCTTGAGTGCTAAGGTTTATTACCAGCCCTGTAATGGAAGAGCGCACGTCTGCAATGCGATGGCCATGTTCTCTTTTGTGTACTTGAGTAAACTGTTTCTGGCCTTATTCTGAAACTCTCAAGCCATGAAATGCAATGTCTATATTTAAAGGCTCTCAGCTCATGTATAGCAGTGTAGTTGAACATGAGATAGATTTGGTTTAGGTGTTGAAGGATTAACGGTGATTTGATATATCCGTGGATCATTATATAATATATCAGAGGAACATAATCAAGTATTTTGATATGTAAATATTCAATTCTCCATTTCTCATTGTCTCTCTAGATGACTCCAGTGCCGGGAGGGAAGGTGCCAGACCAGCTGGTGAAACCGAGTACTCCACTGACCTGACTGGAAAACTGGGTAAGGTGCTAGAGTCCTCTGATCCCCTTTGATCTCCTTCATTCCTGGTATTTATAATTGCTGCCCAGAAAGTCACTAAAAATATGCACCGCAGCTGCCAAGATGTTTCATAAGCTGCTTTTTATGAATAGCAACTTTTAGTTTTACATTGTATTACAACTTTAAATAAAACATGGAAAAGTTCAACTTTGAAATACTAGACATCATAAACATGCTTGGCTTTTTTTTAAAATTCCCACCAGTTTGTGAAATGGTCATGAACCTGTTTAAAGAAAATGTTTAAAAATGAAATATAAAGTGTGCGTTTTGATGAGATGCCACGGAGCAGTACCGGTGTTGTTGTTGTTGTTTTGTAGTGCCGCAGCTTAGACGTTTTCTTGTAGCATTGTTGAAGTGCTTTTGTCATGATGTAGCTGGAGTGATATTTGGTTATATAGTAATACTGACATTTAGCATATTAGGGGGTGGGTGTAGTTTAAAGTAATGTTGCTATTCAGCTGTAGTATAGTTAGAATGATTTTTGTTGTAACATAGCATTGCTGCTGTTTTCTTGACAGTAGCAGCAAAATCTTGTTTTTTGTAGCACAACAGCATAGTGGACATATGTTTGGTAGAATATAGTATTAGCTGTTACTTTGTAGCATAGTAGCAGTGACATTTTGTTGTACAGTTACTATTGATTTAAATAATCACATAATTTGAATCAAACTGCCTTGCACCAGTTTATCATGGCATCCCTAGTAGGAGTGTAATGGCACTTCTTGTAGCATTTAAGCATTAACATTTTATTGTAGCATAACAACACTTGAGGTTCTGTTGTTGCAGAGTAGTGATGATATGGTTAAGAATAGCAGTGCTTAAATTATTAGAAATTAGTGGTGCTCACTATTATAAATTAGTAGCAAGGACAATTTGCGTAGCATATCATAGCTTGCTGTTTTGCTGTAGGATATTGTGATTGTGCATAGCAACACTTGTTTTGTTGTAGCAGTGACATTTTGATGTAGCACAGTGACGCTTTGTTTAGTTGTAACATAGCTGTTTTATTTAAGCATTTAGCAGTGACGGGTCTTAGCAACACTTTTTTTTTGTTGCATATTAGCGGTGACATTGTTATAGCATAGCAATACTTCCTTCGTTGTAGCTTATCCATCTTATTTTTCACATAAGAGCGGGCACGGCCATTGTAACTTAAATGTCGACTTCTATTCTCATCCACTTCCATTGATTTTTAGCCAGACAAAACAGCACATTATGTTGCTTGATGTTGCAAACTTTAGTTTGAAATTTCTGTAGCATAGAAGCACTTGATATTTTATTGTAGCTTATTAATGTTGATAATATGGGGTAGTATACTGTAGCAGCACTTGCCATTTTGTTACAGCATAGTTGAACTTGCTGATTTGTTGTAGCATAGTGATGGTGACATTTTACTGTAGCATAATAGCAGTGCTGTTTTGTTGATAGAGGTGCAAATGAACAAATAAAGAGCCTTGCAGTCTTTTACTATATGACTGCGTGCTACAAGAGCGATGGTGATCCAGGTTTGATCTGGATATCCTCATGGAAAAACATGTGGCAACTGAATCCGTCACAAAGTGTTGGACAGCACATACCGCCCGTCGATCCTGTATTTCCCCACATATGTGCACACATGTGGCTGAATCTTCCCAGATACTGACAGGTAGCCGTGTGGTCTGCGATTGGACAGTCCCCATACCATTTCCTGTGTCCCGCTGCTCCCTGGAGTCACACACTCCTGCTTCTGGAGCCCAGTGTTTGCTTTGGTAATTGCATTTGACAAGCCAAAGAGCAGGCTATTTATGTGAAGCGTGAGGGGGAAGCATTCCATTCCCTCAGACGACTGCCATCTGATTTGATATCGCTAAACTCTGCGGTGTTCAAACGAGGGCCTGACCTGCTTGTTTTTGTACTGTGGAGTATAGTAGTTGCGATGGCTGCTGGTGGGAGATGCTTAGTGCACTATTGTATTTGCTTTTGCGGTGTTTGTTCAGAGTCTGCTGCGAGCGCTAACAGTCAGCAGGGAACTATAGAGTCAAACTACAGAGGAGCTGCTGTTTGCTTTGTCTGATTGCATTCATGGTGTGGTGCTTTGCTCAGTAAATTTGCCCACACAAGAACTGCATGTCCGCTCTTTTATGCTTTATTTTCTTTGTAATCTTAGCAGGGTTGTGTAAATTCTGTTGATGAAACAGCCTTCCTTTATTTATTGTAGGAGTTAATTGTGAAAAGCAGTAAGCACGATATTTAAATGAGCATTTAAAATTACAAGAAGCATTTAAAATTACAAGAGTTATTATCAGTCATCAAATATAATGATTTATCTGTTATCATCCTGCAAATATTAACAGTTATCTTGTACAAAATATATGAATTATGGATTATCAAATAGAATTTTAATGAACAAAAATATTTTGAAGACGTCATAAACAAAACATTGAGGGAAAGTACTTTAAAAGTAAAGTAGTTTAAAACGTTAACTGTATGCAAAACTTGACGTCTGTTTTTTTAGTGATTTGTATAATTTTATATAATTTAATATTTTTTATAATATATATATAAACAAACAGTAAAATGGTTTGCATTTTAATTTAGTTTTATTGTAAATACCGTTATTCTTAATGAATATTGTCTTTAGAATTTCTTACTGTACATTTTTTATAATCATAAAGGCACTACACATTCTGAAAAACATACTGTACTACAATAACACTGTAAAAATACAATTGTAATTTACATATAATACTATTAATCATATTAATACGTATCGATAATCTTATACAGTGTTCAGCATATACGAGTACACCCCTTGCAGAGGTCTCATTTAAAATAATAATTGAGGACGCTTTACAATAATATATTTGTTCATATGCATTAGATTTACAATAATATA
>CAIGQW010000952.1:1091159-1108538 GCA_903798125.1 Danio choprae
TATGCATTAGATTTACAATAATATATTTGTTCATATGCATTAGATTTGTCACTGGAACTAATCTAACAAAACAAAATGAAGACCAAGAGTCCAAAAATTACTACACCCAAATTAATATGTTGGGGAAAAATTTTTAAATAAAAATTTCAATAAACAGGATAAATCAAGAAAAACATACAAAATTTAAAATGTAGTTTTTTGTTTTTTTTTGCGATAACTCATTTGAATTTAAATGTATTATCTTTCTATTTCTAAAGATGTTAAGTGACCAAACTCTTTTTTAATGGATATAACTGTTTTGTTTAAATGCACCAAAAATTATTGCTTATATTCACTGAACAATTCATAAAAATATACATTTTCAAAAGGGGGTGTACTCATTTATACTGAGCACTGTATATTAAAAATATATATATTACATTAGAAATGTTTCCTTTTTCAGTCTGGAGTGATGCTTTTGACAAGCATAGGAAAATTATACAGCTAGACATCTCACTAAAGCAGGCGGTACATCTGAGAAAACTGCTAGAAACCAGTTCCAATCAGGTTTCAAGTTACTCTTTCTTCCAAGTTGCCGTCTAAACACTTTTCTCACCTTTTTTCCCCTCTTACTTTGTAGTGCGGCCCCGCTTCACACAGCCAGCCAAAATGAGAAAGCGTGTGATTGCCCGTCCAGTGGGCAGCTCCGTGAGGCTCAAGTGCACGGCCAGCGGCAACCCCAGACCGGACATCGTCTGGCTGAAGGACAGCAGGCCTCTGACGCCTGAAGAAGTGGGTGAGGGACGGAAGAAGAAGTGGACCCTCAGCCTGAAGAACCTGATGCCCGAACACAGCGGCAAATACACGTGTCATGTGTCCAACCGTGCAGGAGAGATCAACGCCACCTATAAAGTGGAAGTCATCCGTGAGTCACACACATCAGCTCTTTCATGTTCTGCTGGAATGAAGTGCAGTTCTTGATGAATCATTGATATGGTGTAGATTGAACATGCAGTAACAGTTTAACATTATTGCTCATTAGCTGGATGCTGTTTAAAGGGGTTTAACAGCTGTCTGGCAGGCTGACAGAGATTTGTGTTTGGAAGAATTGACTCAGTCATCGCTAATAAACAACATTAGCACTTTTTTAGCAGCACTAATGCACTGCAGCACCAAAAGAGATGTCAATTGATTACCAGTCAATGAATTAAGGGATGCAGTGCATATATACACAGCTATGAAAAATTTAAATACTTTCGAATAGTGATGTTTGATACCACAGATTTCCTTTCCATTCCAATACTGAGTAAAATTCAGGCTGGTATCAGCGATACTGATCTGATACCAATACTTTTATCTTATGTGTTTATTCATTCATTCATTCATTCATTTTCTTTTCGGCTTAGTCCCTTTATTAATCTGGGGTCGCCACAGCGGAATGAACCGCCAACTTATCCAGCATATGTTTTACGCAGCGGATGCCCTTCCATCTCTGGGAAACATCCACACACTCTAATTCACACACATTCACTACGGACAATTTAGCTTACCCAATTCACCTATGGCGCATGTCTTTGGACTTGTGGGGGAAACCGGAGCACCCGGGGGAAACCCACGCCAACACGGGGAGAACATGCAAACTCCACACAGAAACGCCAACTGACCCAGCCGAGGCTCGAACCAGCGACCTTCTTGCTGTGAGGTGAACATGCTACCCACTGCGCCACTGTGAGGCCCTAGTTACAAACAAAAAAAGAAAATGTTGTGGTTGAAGCTATCAAACCTACATCCACAGAGAAGGACCGCCACTCCAAATGCTGAAGCTAATGGTCAGACTTTGAAGATCACCGAACAGACTTTTTTTTTTTCATAGATCACATAAAGAATAGCAATGTGAGCTAGGAAAATAGACCTTGTAAATTTCGATTTCACACTTTACAAATCTTAGTTCTCCGAATGTACTGCATTTATTAGGTGAAGGAATAAGTATAGAGTAAATCTTGACTATTTATATTAGTCTATAAAAGTACAAATATTGTCTTTCAGAAAATGACAGAATAAGGTTATTCCACTAAATATTGCTTTCTTAAATCTTCTGAAGGTAAAATATTGGTATTGTTTGTTATCTTTGTACTAGATTGTCAACAGATGTTGGGGAAAAAAAACTTAACAGTTATAAGCAGCATAAAAATGGTTCAAATATTGGTCCATGTTCTGGCCTCGCAAATACTAAACAACTGAATAATAAAATCCAAAGGGGAGTTCAAGTATTTTAAAGAAGAGTTATTAGTTGTTGAGGTCCAGTAACCTTTGGGTGGATAGTTTGATTTAGTACAGACTAAATAGATAATTCACCAAAAAAAAAAATGAAAACATCTCTCCCTCAAGTGGTTCTAAACTTTTATGAAATTCTTATTTCTGTTAAACACAAAACAAGATTTTAACTCTTTCCTCCACCATTGACAAGATATCTCGTCAGTTGATAGACGACGCCTCCGGGTACCTGGGATATAAAATGCAAAGACTCTGGCTGAATCTGATCGCTCATGTTTCAGTCATTTTGAATCGTTAGAGGTCACATCAATATCATCACTCTTATGTACATGTGTGTGTGTGTGGACATTTTTTTGTCCCCCAGAAAATGCCTTATAAATCACACAAAATGAAGTATTTTGAAAATGTAAACATGCAGATTGTTTCCTGGGAGGGTTGGGTTTAGGAGTAAGGCATAGAATATAAAGCTTGTACAGTTTAAGTGTCTAAACATTTATGGGAAGGAGAGCTGTACACGTGTGTGCATTTGTGTTCATATTGGTTCTTTATTTTGATAAATAACATATTCATATATTCATAGCAGAAAATATTCTAAATATATATTCTATCTATATTCATTCATTCATTTTCATTTCGGCTTAGTCCCTTTATTAACCTGGGGTCGCCACAGCGGAATGAACCGCCAACTTATCCAGCATATGTTCTACGCAGCGGATGCCCTTCCAGCTGCAACCCATCTCTGGGAAACATCCATACACACCCATTCACACTCATACACTACGGACAATTTAGCTTACCCAATTCACCTATACCGCATGTCTTTGGACTTGTGGGGGAAACCAGAGCACCCGGAGGAAACCCACGCCAACACAGGGAGAACATGCAAACTCCACACAGAAACGCCAACTGAACCAGCGACCTTCTTGCTGTGAGGCGAACGTGCTACCCACTGTGCCACTGTGAGGCCATTCTATCTATATTCTTTTTCAAAATATCTTTGTAATAAAGTTTAAACTCACCCATGAAGATAACATCAACAACTTATAAATAAACAGAAAACAAATACTAGCTCTGCCCCCAAGGTTATCAGCCACGTGCCCCCAAAAGAAACAGAAACATGGTTGCTGAGTAAATGAGGTCAGAATATTCATTTTTGGGTGATAACGTAGTCATAAATCCAAAAGAAAATCAAAAAGAAGGATTTCCACCAGTTCATAAGCTGCTTCGTATTAAATCCTGGCTGCATCTGTTTAATTTACAACCACATCCGAACAGGGGAAACTTCGTTAATCTCACTCTCGCTACAGTCATATCTGACATTTTTCTTCTTGCTCAAAATACCCTAAAACTATTTCCAGGACAGAAAACTCTATCTGAGCATTATAAATACATAATTGTGTTAAATGCTGATTAGAAAATAAAATCTTCTTTATTTCATTATAGAGCGCACAAATTCCAAGCCCATCCTGACGGGCACTCATCCAGTAAACACTACAGTGGACTATGGTGGCACCACATCCTTCCAGTGCAAAGTACGCAGTGACGTCAAGCCGGTCATCCAATGGTTAAAGAGGGTGGAACCGGGCGGCGAGAGCAAGTACAATTCTACGATTGAGGTGGGAGACCATCGCTTCGTTGTGTTGCCCACCGGTGACGTGTGGTCACGACCCGACGGCTCGTATTTGAACAAACTGCTGATCACTCGAGCCAAGGAGGAGGACGCCGGCATGTACATCTGCCTGGGGGCAAATACCATGGGCTACAGCTTCCGCAGTGCCTTCCTCACTGTGCTGCCCGGTCAGTGTTACTCTCTCACTTTCTTTTTTGTGGAAATTTGCAACTTTTTAATAAATAGACATTTTTATTAGTCACTTTTAAATGAAATATTTATATACAGTATATACATGTACAATTACACTATATATTTGAACTAATAAATTGCTAGTAGTTTGACATCTACAATAAAGCAACGTATTGAATTAAACAAGAACTTTACAAAAGTCTGTTAGATTTATTATTTTTTTTTAATAATTTAAATATTTTAATAGTTTAATTAAACCGTTTGATGAATTGAATGCATCTTTGAAAAATGAATGCATTAATTTCTTTTAAAAACACCTCGTAAATATGAACATTTAAAAAGAGTTAAATATAAATATAACACGTCTAAGGACTGGAAAAAATCAATTAATGATAAAAAATTCCTAATTTTACCCCCTCAAAATATGAAGAAAAATAATAATAACAATATTAGTACCATATTGTTTACACTGGCCTTTCCACTCTTGGGATAATACCAGTTAAATATTATTTTATTGTTTGCAGAAGTTGTATTTATAAAAATTATTATTATTATTATTAAAAAAGATTATTATTTATATTTCATTTTTGGGAGAAAAATCATGTGTGTACCAAAATGTTTCAGTTCATGTGTCAAATGTTTACATTCTATTTAAAATCTATATTCTGGTTATCCATTATGCAAATGATGTGTTATGATCAACTAATCTTCACATACCAAAGTAGTGCACTCTCCTATAAGGCTAATAGAGACCAAAATACTTAATTAGGGTTGACATTGGCAGTTTTGTTAATGTGATCATATAGAACCAGTTTGAGTTCTAATGCAAGTTTCCTTTAAGCCTAAACATGTCTTCTGACACTTAAAGTAAATTAAAGTCAGATGATAAACTGATAAGCATAACTTGTCAGTTTTTTTGTTTTTTGCATGTAATGATATGATGATGTCACATTCTCTCTCTTTATCCAGACCCAAAGCCGCCATTCTCCCCGATTCCATCTGTTCTGCCCCCCAGCCTCCCCTGGCCCGTCATCATCGGCATCCCCGCCGGAATCGTCTTCATTCTCGGCACCATCCTGCTCTGGTTCTGCCAGTCCAGAAAGCACTGTTCCTCAGGAGCCATAATCTCAGCCCAAGCGTTACCAAACGGCCACCGGCAGCCACCCCGAGACCGGCCGGCCGATAAAGACTGCATCGCCTCCGTCTCCTACGAGGAGTACCTTGCCCAACAGCAGCAACAGCAGCTCCTGCTGGCTCAATCGGCTCCTAAAGTCTACCCAAAGATATACTCAGACATTCACACGCACACACACTCGCACGTGGACGGCAAAATTCACCAGCACCAGCACATCCACTACCAGTGTTAGCACGCATCCAGGCCTTCCAGTTCATCACACACTTCTGCAGTCGGCCAAACAAACATTTCAGCTCAAAAGACACTTTTAACCAATCCCTCGCTCTGAATACTGCCAACATAAAGACATTATAAACAAACGAGGGCAAGGCTAATGAACAAATGATATTTGAGTCTGTTTGGAAATGGAGAAACCTTTCACTTGCTGACATTCTGAATGGGACAAAAGATAAATGTCGCTACAATATTTCTTTTCCATCAGCCCATTGACTAATCTCGTGGACGGGGCCAAAAGGATTTTTTCGATTAGTACCAAATCTCAGTGAAGTTGGTTTTGCATGCATATGAAAATCGTTTGCAGATTTATTGAGATAGAGTTATGGTTTTAGTTAGACCGACTGAATGCATGATGGAGCGTATGTTCATTTTGTTTTCGCAGGTATGTTCTTACCTAGTGTACCTTTTCATGAAAACATGAGAATATGGTTATGTCGTAACTAAAGATACGATACGATTTTGGCATTGTATCGTACAAAGGCAAGGGCTCTCTTGTGTTTCTCGTTAACGTTTTATTTTCAGGGCCTGCTCTGAATAACCTGAGGTACCGCAATCCCATAGTTCCTCTATGGCTTTGTTTTGTGTGTGTGTGTTTGTTTGGGAGGGGAGTAGTATTTTCATAAGCTTGACCACTATAATGAAGACTGTGTAAAATGCCTTTGACTGCTCATGTAATGGCTCCCCTTTATTATTTACAGAAGTGAGTCAGAGTTTCGAAAACAAACCTTCAAATGAAACTCGGATGTATTGTGCATTGTTTGCGCATTGTAAAGGGTCAATTGCTAAGAGGACTGCGGGAGTACAGGAATGCACTTAACCCAGACATCTGCTAGCTACACCACGTAAAACTCAGACTCGTTTTTAAGAAAGTCGGCCAGAAGAGGAGACCTCGTCTAGTCTTTCTAAAATACTTAATTTATTTGCAAGCAATGTTTTGATGCTTTGAATTGGGCATTATCTAGATGTTTTAAACCAAATATGAGTATACATAGCATTGTCTTCCTTTAGCTGCAGTGTAAGCTATGTAGCATATATCAAGTGTTAAATATTTATACGTGATGTTGGACAAAAAATTGAAATAACACAACGGTCGTTAATTAGTTACCTCTGTATGGACAATCTTGTACAGTTTGGCCTGTTTTTATGTTTAAAAATATATGTTTGTCACATTGAAACATTAAAGTCATTTTAGCATTATCATAAAATGATAAAGCTCTTGTTCGCCAGGTATGAAAATGTGTGTCATTTTCTGTGAATGTTACGCTGTTACGAATTTGCCATCGTTAATTTTGAATACCATCAACTTCAATTGTTTACCCTTCGCTTAAAGTCACAAATTATTATTAAATAATATATTCCTATCAACTATGTTCAGGTATACTGCTAAAGGTACAGTGTGTATGATATTGTTTGAGCTTATTTCTATAGATGGATTTAATAAAAATAAAAAAAAAAGATTTTACAATAAACAAATGGAATGAGTTTAATCTTAAACAGTATTGTTAGAATGAACACCCTATTGAAAAAAAACATGTATAATTTTTTTATATATAATTTTGCTGATTTGCTGCTCAATAAAGTTTTATAAAGTGCATTGGTGCCTACCCAACTGCATGTAAAGATTTGTCAACACAAATGGTTTTAAGTTAAGTAAGGTCACGAATCAGGAAGCTGCAACCATAGCTTTGAAAGCTCTACCGCTGCTTCTCATCCGCTTCATTTTGCTCTGCAGTTCTTCATGTAGTGACGAGTGGACGTCTTCATTGAGACAGAAAGCGTGAGTGTCTACAAGGCCAACACCTGTGAATACCTGACTGCTCCTTTCAAAGAACCAACCCTCTGTTTGCTTTCCTCCTTTTTTCAAACAGTCATAATGGCCCGCTCTACAACAAAGCCGTCATTTGAAAGAGCGAAAAACACCCCTCTCTCTGAAAACTGGTTGCCAGTGGCTTTCCTTAAATGTTTACCTTGCATACAGAAAGAGAAAGATGCAGGGAGTGAGAGGAGGAACAGAAAGAAAAAAAAAAGTGTCTGCAAGATGGGACTGGAGCCAAAGCCTTTAAAGTCCGCCACAGAACCATGACAAAAGCAGCTTAATCTCGGTGTTGTCTTTCGGCCTTTCTTTACACATCCTGGCAAGCTGCCTTAGAGGAAAAGAATCTTTCTACAGCCCCGCTGACATCATGAAAGCCCGGGATGAAATCAGGGTCATCAAAGCCATTCACATGTGGGACATCTGTGCAAGTGTGTTAAAACACACCAGTGTTGTGCGTCTCCAACCCTTACCTGTCTATCTTTCCCTTCAGACCACCACTGGAGCCATAACGCACATCTGAAACACCTCGATTCACAACACAGATGCTTATCGTTAAACGCTCTGACAATCAAAAAGGATGTTCGGTAAAGCCATTCACACAGACAAAACCCTCTTTAGCTCTTTGAAAGAAAGCAGAGGATTGAGACGAGCGTGGAGGAAGTGCTGTCATTGTGTTTGGCAGGTGTTGCGACACATTGTTTGCATTAAATGCGCCCATCCAAGGGCATCCTCACCGTTAAACTGATTTCCTGTAATTACTCACAGCACTGCAGGTCGTGACCATGCGCGATGTCCGCACTTGTAAAATTACATTATCATTAATCACAGCTGTGGAGGGAATGAGGAGATGATGATGTGGGGCCGATTCATGACTGTGTTGATAGCTAACGTCGACATTTGTTATTTGAAACAAGGTCGATTTTAAAAGACAGCTCTAAAAATTAAATCCTAATTCTTAAATGTGTCGTGGTTTCTGGAAAACACTATTGACATACAATGTAAAATCAGTAAAACTGCTTCATACTAGAATTGGAAATGCCACCAATACACTGATAAAAGTCTGGCATTGGTATTGGTTTTTGAAACACAAACCGATCTGATACTACACAATAACACAAGACATATACACAACAAAATATAAAGGCAACACTTTTGTTTTTGCTCCCATTTTTCATGGGGTTCGGAAAATCAGCCAGTATCTAGTGTGACCACCATTTGCTTCACCCAGTGGAACGCATCTCCTTCACACTGTAGAGTCGATCAGGTTAATTGTGGCCTGTGGAATGTTGGTCCACTGCTTTTCAACGGCTGTATGAAGTTGCTCGATATTAGCAGGAATTGGAACATGCTGTCGTATATGCCAATCCAGAACATCCCAAACATGCTCAATAGGTGACATGTCCGGTGAGTATGCTGGCCATGCAAGAACTGGGATGTTTTCAGATTCCAAGAGTCATTTACAAATCCAACATCAAATGTGATCATTTGCATAATCAAGGTCATATCCACACTCCACACTAATACGTTTTTGTTTAGAACGCATATTTTTTTTCTCCATTCCTTCCACACTGAGATGGCGTTTCACAGTGTGGACTGTGAAAACTGAGGGTTTCGTCAAAGATGACGCAATTTAGTCATGTGACGCAATCATGTGATCAATTCAGGTAACATAGTGGATGACAGTGTAAAGCAGATGTTTTGGATGCTGTCCATTTTGACAGCTTCATTAAAGATTAATGTCAGTTTGTACATACTCCACAAAGCCTCTCTTCAAAGGACACAGAATGTTTACTGGGAGCTATTGTTGAGCGGCGGACAGTTACGGCATTTTGCGGTGACGTTTCAAAGAGATGGAAAGTAAATTAATGCTAGGCAGATATGATTCAGGTAAAAGCGTCTTACGTCTGTGCGCATGCACAGTACATGAACTAAAGCATTTTGAGGGGAAAGAATTGAAAACTATAGTGTGGAAATAAAGCATTTTAAGACTGGTGTAATAGTTGGTGTTTACTACCCTTTTAATATATTTTTAAACATCTATAGTTTAAAAGTTTAATTCGTAATTTCCACAATCAAAGAATACTCTGAAAACATCTGACGTGTTTTCCTTGTAGCATTACACTAACACATAACAACAGATATCAACAAATTCAGCAGTTTTATAAGAAGAAAAAAAGTACTTCTGTATTTATTCTCACTCAAGAGAGTCTTAACTATATATATATATTCTCCAAAACAAATGAAACGTAACTTCTTTTCAAACGCAAAAGAGTAATAAAAATCAATAAATTATACCTGCTTTGGGTAAAGTGTTTCAAGATGTTGGGGTCGGAGCATAAATCAATTCATTACTCCTGAAAGCACAAAGCCTCTCTGTGTTTCAACGTGGGACAATCGCTTATGCCAACTCTCAAACTGTTTTCTTTATCTCGCTGAAGCAGCACAACTCATTTGTACACCCTGGGGCTGTACAAAGAAAGTCTGATTTATCATTTTTTCAGTCTGCATGACACAATGACAGACAACCCGAGGGCTGAATTTCACTCTCGCTGGACGCGGTACAGGAAATTACCCTAAATCCCTCTGAAGCTGCAGAGTTCAAGCGCATTTCACGTGTACAATACTGTCTGTTCACACCTCTCCCCTCTCAGAGAGCTGGATGTCTTGACAAAACAGACATGCTGTTAGAAAACATTCACACTGGGCAACTCAAAAAACACACACAGGAGACGACGATTTACCAGTCAGGGCAGATCACAACAGGCCGAGTGATAATAATCACTTTCTATTCACATGCATCTGTCACCTGCCATGTTCTGGATGGAGCAGGAAATCCCTGACAGAAAGAAAATGAAGTGCAGGAGACCTTTGAAAAACAGTTGTTGGTTTATAGAAATACTACTCATGAATGAGTAATACAACAATTAGGATTTTTCATAGTTTTATTAAAGTATTTTTGAGTATTACTACATTTTACTTTGTTTCCTTGTATCTAATTAATAATTATTAAATAAATACTTGCTTTTTTTCGATAATTTTTCTTAAGTAATGACAAAAAACCTCATAGACAGACTAAAACTTAACAGGGTAATTATTCTACCTGGGATCATTCAGCCAAAAATGGAAATGCTGTCATCATTTGCTCACCCTTTTACTTGTTTCAAACATTTATAAGTTTATTTTTCTGTTGAACACAAAAGTAGATATTTAAAAAAAATAAAATAAAATGTTGGAAGTCAATGAAACCACTTGAGGGAGAGTAAATAGTAAGTAAATTTTCATTTCTGGGTGAACTATCAATTTAAAATGTGTAAACACTTTAACCTTTAACAAAATAATATATATATATATATTTTTTATTAGCCCTGTTGAGTTTAGGGTGCCTTTTTCACAGGGTAAATAACAGAAATGTAGAATTTACTATTAGTATTGATGTTTTTTTTCTCAATTATTACTTGGGTTTTATACTGATATAAAGAATTACTCAATTTTCAATTATACTGTCAATTTTTGACATATACTGTCAATTTGTGCTACATTAACAAACTTAATTTTACTTAAACAAATGGAATTTACACAGTACACATTGTAACTTAAAGAAATGTCTTATATGAATGTATTTACCATGGTAACGATAATTCATAGTACCCAGATGAGCCTCTATCATCAGTTTTAACAGTTATTATTGGGGAATAACATACAGTACCTTGGAATGTTGAGATTGACCAATCAGAATGAAGAATTCCTGAGAGCTGTGTAAAAGAAAAATGGATAATAAAAATTGATAAATGGCAATAGCACTTTACTAAAAGAATTGCTAAACAATATATCAATAAATGCTAATAAATAAGCTAATATAATATAGTCAGCAATTAAGATAAATAACTAACTCCTGCAACCCCCAGAGTTGGAAAAGTAAATAAATCTCAATAAATCATAGTATAATTTTAAAAACTATTCATTCATTCATTTTCATTTCGGCTTAGTCCCTTTATTAATCTGGGGTTGCCACAGCGGAATGAACCGCCAACTTATCCAGCATATGTTTTACGCAGCGGATGCCCTTCCAGCTGCAACCCATCACTGGGAAACATCCACACACTCTCATTCACACATATACACTACGGACAATTTTGCTTACCCAATTCACCTATACCGCATGTCTTTGGACTTGTGGGGGAAACCGGAGCACCCGGAGGAAACCCACGCCAACACGGGGAGAACATGCAAACTCCACACAGAAACGCCAACTGACCCAGCCGAGGCTCGAACCAGCGACCTTCTTGCTGTGAGGCGAACGTGCTACCCACTGCGCCACCGTGAGGCCCCCATTTTAAAAACTAATTATTTATAAATCAATAAATAAACACTAATAGCAATTAACAACAACTTTTCATTAACAATTAGCATATAATTTAAAACAACAGCACATTATTTTGAGAAAACATATTTAAATTAATAAAACTTTAACATTATTGATTATTTATTGAATCCATTCAATATTTCAATTAATTAAAGCAAACTAAATTATTCATTGACATAAACTCACTCAATTGTCTTCAGTTTATTCCCTGCTTTAACATGCACACAGTATTCATTCACATACTACAGCCAATTTAGTTCATGGAAACAGAAAGGCCTCCTGGTCCAGCCAGGACTCAAACCAGCGACCTTCTTGCGTGCTAACCACTTATAACCACCGCCCATCATTGATAAAAAATCTGTAATAATCTTACAAGCACAATGTTTACACAAACTAACATGATGCATGAGACAAATACCATTGTGTGCAACCGTTTGCATTTGCATATACAAAAATATCAATAAATAGCTTGGTAATGCAATGTAATGTATTTGTTAGTGATGTTTAATGATGTGCACAAAGCACAGAAACTCTCAGTTAGTGCCTTAACACTGATTTTCTTGCTGTCAGCCTTGATTTATACTATGTGGTATGAAATATGAGCCTCATCATGTGGTTTCATGCGTTTATGTCAAGCTTTAGAGGATTAAATGATTCTGAGGCGTCTGACACACAGTTTCCTAATGTTCCTGTTGGTAATGTATTTGTCTCTTGACAGGCATTACATCTAAATATTCCCCTCCGTTTACCCTGGCTCAGAACAAATAACTCAACATCGCTGCCATTTCCATTCATATTCCGCTTTTGGTAATGTAAAGCATGAAGTCCATATTTTGGGAGCGTTTCAGCTAGAATAACAGCGTAATTAAGGCCTGATGTCACTGCTGGTGGTTGCCATGTTGTGTGTCAGTCTGATGATTCACTGCATGTGTCTGTGTGTTTGATGTGGTGCCCGAGTGTCGTGTTTGCTAACATGCTGCCCCCATCATGTTATTTCTTCTGTGGTTACTCAATGACAGTTTCACTTCTTTTTTTCACTCTGAGCTTATGTGTGTGGTGTGTTAGAAAAGTTCACTCTTTATTCAGTTCACTGTATTTACACACTTTTCACCCCATTTGCTTTCTACAAATATCTTAAGACTGCTTGATAAATGCATAATGAATTTGCTTTCATGCTAACTATTAAAAAAAACCTAACCTTTGGATACAATAACTGTACAAGGGTATTACAATAGTATTTTTTTTGTATGTGCACATATCACAATCAATCAGAATCTGAAATTATATTTTACTGCTTACTGTGTCAGTACTGCTGTTGAGCACAACAATGTTCTGTATAGATTTGAAAATTATTATTCAAATCATAACAGTATTCATTCATTCATTTTCATTTCGGCTTAGTCCCTTTATTAATCTGGGGTCGCCACAGCGGAATGAACTGCCAACTTATCCAGCATATGTTTTACGCAGCGGATGCCCTTCCAGCTGCAACCCATCACTGGGAAACACCCATACACTTTCATTCACACTCATACACTACGGACAATTTAGCTTACCCAATTCACCTATAGACTGTGGGGGAAACCGGAGCACCCGGAGGAAACCCACGCAAACACGAGGAGAACATGCAAACTCCACACAGAAATGGCAACTGACCCAGCCGAGGCTCGAACCAGCGACCTTTTTGCTGTGAGGCGAGAATGCTACCCACTGCGCCACTGTGCTGCCATCATAACAGTATGTAGCAGTAAATGAAGTGGTATTATGTTAATCACAAGTTCATTATGGAGTACCACAAGGCTCAGTTCTCGGACCATTACTTTTCTCTTTGTACAATTTATGCAACCCCCAAATTTAAAAACAATGTGACATTGAATTAATTTATCCACTTTATGTTGTTTTGCATCACAACCTCAGATGTGCATTATTTTCATGAATAGTTCAATGGGCTGTCATAAGTTATTCCTTACTTAAAGAGCAGAGAAGAACTGGTCGCCCAGCAAAGACTTTTTTTTCTCCCTATATTACATAATGGAGTTTGTTTGTTTTTTTGCCAGTGATGCCTTTTTATCATTTCTTTGCCACTGATGCCTTTAGCTGGTGTTGGTAGGGCTGCCTTACAATTGAATCACATCCATTAAAAACATTCGAATTTAACTAGCCTGAACTGACTCTAACTGAAAAACAACATTGCTGTTTTGTTTGTGGAATGGTTTAACAGACTGTTTTTTTTTACATTGATTATTTTTCTTTGCTGTTTAAGGGTGATAAAAATATAAAATAAAAAATAACCATCTTTTGCTTCATCATGAGATAAAGATGGTATTGTCAGCATGGAAACTAAGTGCAAAGGTACACAAGAAGACATTGCATAATGTGAATAAGCTGAAACAACAATTTTGTCCCTCCAGCCTCTTTTTCAATTGTTCATCACATTACGTTATCAATTAAATTGTCTTTGTTTAAAACAATCCAATCCAATTACATGTATATGATGAATAACATCATAAGGGATATCACACCCACCTACAAAAAACCTTATCTCCATCATCGAAGATGACAGATTTGTTCAAAGAATCACAATAAAATCATGTAAATTGCCATCACTTACTCTTTCATATATTCATCTAATAATACAACAATGAAAAACCCTACAATTAGAAACATTAGAATTACATTTGGGTAATCAAAAGTACATTAAAGAAACACAGAGAAATACAATTCTTCATTCATCCCATTTGGGGTAAGTGATTTAGGTTCAGGGTTCCCACACTTTAATGGACGCCAGATTCAAGGACTTTTTAAAGCACAATTAATTTGAAATCAAGTACCTTTGTAATTCATACCCAAGCATATGACGTTTCATGAAAGTCCTTACTGTACTTAACATTTCAATTAGACTTAAAATTGACATTAAAAATGTTTGAGTAATTGTCAAAAATGTTGACTGTTTTAAAAAGTCATAAAATGTGTTGAATTCAATACTGGCGATTTTCAAATGTGAAAACCGAAAAAAAAATTTCATTCTGTTTTTGACAAATAAGTACAATTGTTGATATAAAACCATGAACAAATTTAATTCCAAATTTAATTCAAGCCATTAGTCTGAAATTCAAGTACTTTTAAGTACTTTCAAGAAGTGTGGGAACCCTGTTAGTTTATTAATCCAAAACGCTTCCTTTTGCGATAATACTTTACCCATACACTTCCTCAATTCCCATGCATTCTAGTTGTTTAATGTTATGTCCTAATTTGTTAAAATATCTTGCTACCGCTGAGATTATATCTTGCCATTGTATACTTGATTCATGTTCAGTAATTCACAAATTCAACAACTTCAACAGAACAACAAAAACCTCAAACTGGTTTGGAAGAAGTGAGTAGATGATGACAGAATCTTTATTTTTGGTTGAACCAATTATCTTTAAAGTGTTTTGATCTTTATCTTTAAAGTGTACTTTAACAGATGACCCATTAATTCCTACATTTCATAACAAAGTTGAGTAAACTTTAAAAAGTACATTTTGCAGCAAGTACATTTTAAACATTCAAAAGATGAAGATGTAAAGCAAACTGTTAACATTTAAATAAACTTTATAATACATTATCATTTAATCCCAGTTAACATGCAATTAAGTGTCCATTACATTTCTAACATTTCTGTAATAACTCTTATTTTTTAAGAATTCTAAAGTGTACTTTTTCCACACAAGCCTGTTTCTGCATTCTGTTAATAAGTATTATGCAGAATAATACACTTTATGCAACAAGACAAACAATGGTATTACTTAGCTAAATTCAGTGACTAGATCTAGTCTGAAATATAGCATAATTTTGCTTTAAAGACTCACTTTTGTGCATCCATGATCAAATACACAATGTTACATAATAAACAAGCAAACAAAGAAACAGATTACTTCCAGCCCTACTGGAAAAAGATTGATTGCATCGTGGGATACAGTAAGCACATTGTACCGAAGAGGCACAACATCTGGGTATAATATTATGCTGCAAAAACAGCACAAGTAGCACTAGCATGGTAGTTTGTCATTCCATTCCTTAGCAGTTCCTACTCTGTCCTTCATATTCAATGTCAACTTCATCCTAATAGTAAAATTACACAACTACATGTCTTTTAATGAAGCGTATAAATGCATCCTCTGCATCTGTACAACACAATTATGCCACTGTTCAATCTGACCACTACTTTACTAAACTCTATAAGCCAAACTTATGTAACCAAGCATTCAATTACAGCCATTTCAGGGGGTTCGTCAAGATTAAGTTTAAAGCCATTTGAAACTTTAGGCTCAACCACTGCGTGATTTGCGGTGATGCAATGAACAAAACCACCACCACCATTTCAGAGGACGGTTTATTCTGTTGAGACCCCGAACATTGAATATACCAGATTTAGTGCTGTATTAGCTATGTTTGAACGTAGTTGTTGAAATCTTGCACAGTTTTAGCCCCCCAGAGAGGAAGTTGAAAAGTCCTTGTCAAGGTTATTTTAGTAAATGAAAACTAAAAGACTAAAATTATTTTATTAACTGAAAACTTGGGCCTCATGGTGGCGCAGTGGGTAGCACGTTCGCCTCACAGCAAGAAGGTCGCTGGTTCGAGCCTTGGCTGGGTCAGTTGGCGTTTCTGTGTGGAGTTTGCATGTTCTCCCCATGTTGGCGGGTGCTCCGGTTTCCCCCACAAGTCCAAAGACATGCGCTATAGGTGAATTGGGTAAGCTAAATTGTCTGTAGTGTATGAGTGTGTATGGATGTTTCCCAGAGATGGGTTGCAACTGAAAGGGCGTCCGCTGCCTAAAACATATGCTGGATAAGTTGGCGGTTCATTCCGCTGTGGCGACCCCAGATTAATAAAGGGACTAAGCCGACAGCAGCCACTGAAATGCCAACTGAAATAAAATATTCATTCATTCATTTTCATTTCGGCTTAGTCCCTTTATTAATCTGGGGTCACCACAGCGGAATGAAGCGCCAACTTATCCAGCATATGTTTTACGCAGCGGATGCCCTTCAAGCTGCAACCCATCTCTGGGAAACATCCATACACACCCATTCACACTCATACACTACGGACAATTTAGCTTACCCAATTTACCTGTACCGCATGTCTTTGGACTTGTGGGGGAAACCGGAGCACCCGGAGGAAACCCACGCCAACATGGGGAGAACATGCAAACTCCTGAAATAAAATAATTAGAAAAAATAAATAATCATTTTCAGATTTATAAGGTACTCAATCTGTGCACTGTAAAAAAAAAACATTTCTTAATTAACAGTTTCCGTATTTTGTGATTTTCCCTTTATTTATGGTTGTATATTGCATTATGGGATGTTGATCTCTGCTCTGTCGACTTTTGATGTGGACAATTCAACTCTACAGTTTAACAAAGTGATTTTATTGACATTTTAGTAGTTTGAAATAATATAATGCATAAGAAATAATATACAGAAACAAGTCTGTAAAATAACAGAAAATGTACTGACAGTTTAATGTTAAATAATGTTAATAGTTTTCAGGGTTAAAAGTTGTTGGAAGAATGATCAAGTTCCCATAATGCAATTAAAAAGCATAAACAAACAGGGAAATATATAAAAAATAAAAATATAAATCACAAAATATGGAAAACTGCTCATTTAAGGATATTTTTTTACAGTTTGGCGGAAAATCTGACCGGAGGCTAGACCTTTCTGTTTAGAGAATCACCTATAGATGCA
>CAIGQW010000952.1:1108938-1161447 GCA_903798125.1 Danio choprae
TTAACTGCATATACAGTAGGTTCTTTAATATGAAGAAAATTGTCTATATTCTTAAATTTATTTATTTATTTTTTTACTTTTATTCGTTACATTTGTATGGTTTTAGATTCAGTGTTTGTTCAAACAATTATTTTATTTTTATTACTACTAGGTTTGCACAAGAGTTAATATAAGCTGTGCAAACACCCGCATTTGCTCAGGTCGACAATGGACATGTCCCGTTAGCTCTGTTAAACTATAATTACTAAAACTGAAACTAAATATATAAAAACTAAACTAAAACTAATGACTCATCAACTATAACTAAACTGAAATGTACAGAAAATGTAAAAACAGTATAGATATTTTTTGATGGTAAACTATAATAACCTTGGTCCTCATCCTTGGTCCCCCTGTTTTCTGCATATGGACGAATAATGAGTTCCAGGTGTGTGTGCCAGGTCTCAGATGAGCCTATTATAACATTCATACTGCACTTCATAAGCATGACCCCTTAAGCTCCTCCTACTGGATCCATACACACCATGTTAATAAGCAAGACAAGCCGAATTAAACCCCATCTTCATTTTTTTGGACTTTATTGAACTGTCGAAGGGCCTGTGCTCACCGGTATGGCTTCATCAGGGTTTTTTTAGTGAGTTTCCTATGCATTCCAAAGAGGTGAGCAGCCTGGAAACTTAACTGCCTCCAACAAGTTTTTTTTCCTTCTGTTGTAGTAATTGTGGGAAGTGATTATTGTAAACACACACACGCTCACTCACGGTGCCCCATATGAAAGTACACCACCACATCAGGAGAAAACAGCAACCAGATGTGCTGTTAGCAAAATGACCAGAGGAAACACAGACTATTAAAGGTAGAGTGAGAAGATGTGTAATGTGAAGTGATGCGTAAGTGCACGGCAAATCACGAGAACGTTTCACATTTACCATACACTTCATCTACAGTGCAAACAAAGACTTCCTTCCAATGGCTTGCACTGTAAAAAGCTACACAATCAAGTCACTGCAACATATTTTGTGTTACTTTAACTTATCAAGCTACATTAACAAGTGTTTTAACTTCGGTTTTAAATTAAACAAGATTCAACTTGATCTTTTAAGTTGGTTTGACAAAATGTAAGCTGAAATGATCTGTAAACCTAATATGATATCATTTAAAAATGTAAAAAACTATACTTAGTATTTTTTCTCAGTACAAACATTTAAGCACTGCTTAAAAGAAGATTAACATCTACTAATGGGGTAAGAAAAATCTCCTTTGTCCTTTTAAGTTTGTTTTTCTCATCCCACTGACAGATATTTCATTATGCAAATATAACTTATATGATTTTCGATATATATTTTTTTAAAACAGGTATATCTTAACATCTTTAGCAGAGTTTTTATTGTTATTTCTAATAGTTTTTTATGACTATATTTATGTTTTGACTTAATTTAATTTAATTCAAGTTCAATTCACTATATATTAACCCTTATCCTAAGCTATTCTGAGTCTCAAGTAAATGTATCTCAACTTAAGAAAGTTAATCATAATATAATAACAAAATCATGTTCGCAGTGTAACATTAATAAAATTAATTAAACTGATTACCATTTTAATATATTTTAAACTATGGCAGATTAGCTTAGACCAAGTCTACATACCTAAATGCCCTATAAGTCAAACCGAGCATCAAAATGAATAATCAGCTCATTTAAATGATTTGAGTATTTCATAATTTCTAATCTACAATGATTTCTAATCAGTCTCCAATCTTCTACTATGATTTCTAACCAAAGTCTTTATAGAGAAGGGTCTGAAAAAGAGATAATATTCAGTTACCAGCAGTTCTGTGAGTGAGTTCTTTTTGGTGCCAGAGGTCATATGAGAATGGTCAGTCTGGTTCGATGATATTGACCTAATTCCCATTGAAATCTTTTTGGCTCCAGACTTCCAGTCCCATTCATTTCTATTGATTTTTAGGTGTTAAAAACGGCTCGTTATGCTGCTTCATGTTGCAAACTGATCTTTTCTTATTATATTACTCTACTTTTTATGTATAGTTATAAACACACTTGTTTGTAGAGCAAGCAGTTTGACTGTTTTCAGCCGTTTATTACTCCTGGTCATTTCTCCCATAGGCTACTGAATTGGAAGTTCTAAAATGAGAGCAAAAATGGCCGCACTTCCACATTGAAGAACGAGGACAATAAAGACAACAGTACATCTAAAGCAGCAGAAGAAGTGCACACCGAAAGGTACATAGGACTTTGGTGGAAAAAAGGTTTACCTGAGGAGTATTCTGCTGCAACATTTGTACAGTATGAGAGTCACAATTTGGGGTAAACAACAGGAAAAGTTTTTTTCATTCAGCCTCAATCAACAGTTCTGGCTGCTGGTGGTGTAATTGTGTCAGGGACCCTTTTTAGCATGCATTGGGCCATTTAGCATTTGGTATCACTAGAGCAGAGATGCCCAAAGTAGGGCCCACGGGCCAAAGTTGGCCCATTGTAACCTTTGATTTAGCCCACCATTCCATCTGAGAAGAGACTGAGAATGATGGAGAGGGTTGGGACGAATGCCTTTAACACAGAGATCGTCATTTATAATTTGACGTAAGCTGTTTATTTGTTTTATTGCTGAGCTACAAAAAAAAGCTAACTCAAATTAAATGTTTCAGTCAAATGTTGTAAACGAATCTGATTTTCATTCAATCATTAATTTTGCTTCGGCTCAGTCCCTTTATTTATTAGGGGTCGCCACAGCGGAATGAACTGCCAACTTATCCAAAATGTTTTACACAGTGGATGCCCTTCCAGCTGCAACCCAGTACTGGGAAACACCCATAAACTCCCACATTCACACACACACTCATACACTACGGTCAATTAAGTTTATTCAATTGATCTATAGCGCATGTGTTTAGACTGTGGGGGAAACCAGAGCACCCAGAGGAAACCCATGCCAACAGAGGAAGAACATGCAAACTCCACACAGAAATGCCAACTGACCCAGCCGGGACCCGAACCAGCAACCTTCTTTTTGTAAGGCCACAGTGATAACCACTGAGCGAGCGTGTTGCCTGAATCTGATTTTTAAAACTGTAATTACTGTCACTTGACAGATAGAGGACTATACAGAAGACATCGGCAAGCAAATCAAGGCAAAAACTACTGTAACGCTGTTATGAGATTTTTTGTTTTTACTGTAATAAGTTAATCAAAAAATCTAAATATATATATATATATATATATATATACTGCATTAGTTAATAAAAGCTATGTTTTCTAGTCATATTTAAACATTATTAAATAAAATAGGAAATTAGCCATGGCAACTATATTTACCTTCAGCCCACTAGCCTCAATCAAGTTTGGTTTTTGGCCCTTCATAAGAATAAGTTTGGGCACCCATGCACTAGAGCATTGTTAAAAAATCACAGCTGAGCTTACCTGAATACTGTTGCTGTCATGTCACAAGCACCAGTGGAATGTGCCAGAACCACAAACTGTAAAAACAGAAGGATTTTGAATTATGAATTATTAGATTAACGCAGTGGTTCTTAATTCTGGTCCTCCCTGCCTTGCACATTTTCTATGTCTTGCTTACTTAGCACACCTGATTCAGATCATCAGCTCATTAACAGTGAGATCTATGAACTGATCCTTGTGTGTCAAATACGAGAGACAAACAAAATGTGCAGGGCGGGGGGGTCCTGAGGACCGGCATTGAGAACCACTGGATTAATCACCGGATAGTTCACCAAAAACGAAAATTTGTTCACAATTTTTTCACCCTCAAGTGGTTTCAAACCTGTACGAGTTTCTTTATTCTGCTGAACAAAGAGGAGATATTTTGAAGAAAGTTAAAAAACTGTATCCATTGACTTGCCTAATTGAAAAAACAAATACCTTGGAAGGGCGACACGGTGGCTCAGTGGTTAGCACTGTCGCCTCAAAGCAAGAAGGTCACTGGTTCGAATCCCGACTGGGTCAGTTGAAATTTCTCGGTGGAGTTTGTATGTTCTCTCCATGTTCGCGTGGGTTGCCTCCAGGTGCTTCGGTTTTCCCCACAGTCCAATGACATGCGCTATAGATTATTTGAATAAACTGAATTGAGTGTGTAAATGAGAGTGTATGGATGTTTCCCAGTACTGGGTTGCAGCTGGAAGGGCATCCGCTGTGTAAAACATATGCTGGATAAGTTGACGGTTCATTCCGCTGTGGCGACCCTTGATGAATAAAGTGACTAAGCAGAAGGAAAGTTAATGAATGAATGAATGAATAAATAAATACCTTGAAAGTCAATGGTTAAGCCTACAGGTTGTCAGCTTCAAAATATTGTATCTTGTGTTCAACAGAAGCCCCATATAGGAAGAGATTCAAACAGGTTTGAAACAATAGGTGAAGGGTGAGTATATTAAGACATCATTTTCAGTTTTGGGTGAACTATCCCTTTAAAACATAAGATAAAACATAAGTGTTATGTATCAAAAAAAGTACAGCGTTTTCCCATTAATCATTACATGGCCCATTGATCTTCACAAACTAACGTAACTGCTGTTTTAAACAGGGTGAAACTATTCAGCTCACCTGCAGCTGGTGTTTAAAGCGCATTTGTCATCTTTATATCCCGTCGTGTCCCCTTGAGACATTCACTTCCTAAACGAATCAAAGACAAACGTTTAAGCAGCAGTAGTACTCAAGGTAATTGTGCCATCTTTCTCAGCAGCTAGTGCAACATGGCAGAAATGACACATGAACAATCGCTGCTGTCTTCAGATGACTCGAGGCCCTCGAGGTGAAGCCGTCTCTTCTTACACTTCGCAGCTCTTTGGATTTACTGAGAGCTAAAGTGTTCGTCTGCTCCACTGCAGTCGATTTATGACAATTGTTTTTTAGACAATATAAAATACTTGGGAGTAATGTTATCTGGGTGGGTTTGACATTTGAAGGTGCTGGAACTCATTTGCTCCTGTGGTTTGCCTAAGTAGGAGCTCTGGGACTGTAAATGGTTCTCGTTTATTACTGCTCTACGGGCATGGGACGTTTTTTAAATGTTACATTAGATTTGCCAACAAACAGGACAAGGAGTGCATCACAGTTTGTTTAAGAATCCTAAATTCTTTGTCAATTACTCACCCCAGGAAGTTACACTGTATGTTGTTGTTTTATGCACCACAGACACAAACATATGTATATAACATATATATATATATTGACAGCAAACGTCAGTGCAGCCTATTGTAGGATTTAATTGTTATATAAATAAAATTTGATTTTTGAGTCATTTTGTCATGTGAAATAGATTTTAAAATATATAATTCAATTATCTGCAATATTTACAATATATATGCATATATGTTTGGAGACAAAGTAAAAACTACAAATCTGATAATCTAATAATTGTAATAAAATAATACAACATATGTTTGAAAATGTTTCAAATACAAAATGTAAATTAATAAATGAATACATTATTACAATGAGTAAAAATAAAAAAGTAACCCAAAAAGATCCACAGATTAGAGCCACAGTAGGAATTGGACCTTTAAACAAGAAACTATAGATTCCTTTTACATATCAGGATGGGGTCCCTTGCATGATTTTTATCATATTTGGTTCTAGGGTATCTCTTATAATACGTAAAAGGTATTTAGCATGTTGAGTGATTAATCTGAAGAAGAAGATGAAAAAACTAACATCAGAATATCACAAATTCTAAGGTGGGATCTTTTGACACTGTAAAAACTCTATCCAGGCCTTCAGTTAGGTCTAGCATGCTTATTTTGACTATCCCAAATACAGTGTGAGACACATATAAACATATATATAAGACTACTCACCTCTAATCTCTTGCCGATTTGTTTGGATAAAGCCAAGATTTGATTAGACAAATCTCACGACTTCATCTTTGATGAGGTACCAAGATAACAAACAAGATACACCAGAAAAACTCAAACAAACTCAAGCCACATTAGCAGATGCATCATTTTAATGACTGCGAACAAGGTCTGAACACCTCAGTACAATGGCATCAGTGTGTTAGAGGAGAAGTATGCTGTAGAAAACATATTGGATGTGATTAACAGCACATGCTGCTGACAAAATGCGAGTCATGAGAAGGGAAAAGGGGGCATATTAAAATTCACACTCACAAACCATTCAACGAGGGTCTGTGATTAATCGCTACGATACACAGGAACATTTATGGAAACGAGAGCACAGATGTTCATTGAAGAGAGTCAGTTACAGGTCAGCGCTTCAGTGACTACAGGCCTGCATGCAGATCACATTAATAGGCCTGAAGTCTTTTTCCTAAGAGTATCTGGTAAAAATAGTGCAGGTTTGTGACATATAATAATAGTCTGAGATGTGATTAGTCGTGTTGCTTTTGGACCGGAGTGTATGTCACGGAGGGGGTCCCAGAGAGGACACTGATGAAAATTTGAAGACCGAGGGGAGTTTGAACACCGGCGTTTCCCATGGCGACTCACTGCGGTAGGGCACATTTTGGGATGGACTGATCCTGGGCTCCCGTAGACCACTGGAGAATTCCCTACTGCAAGAGATACTTCTCCAGTTACTCTGGCCGTCCATACTAAGGCAGAAGAGTTTTCCAAGATACTAAACAGTGGAGTCATTCTTTTAGTGGAAGAAATACCTGACAGTGGCACTGAATGGCGCTGAATGGTTACCCAGAGTGCTCTGACTTGATGCTCTGTGAGGAACCGAACCTAAATGGAAGAGACCATTCATAGCAGAACAAAGTATACAGCCAGATTGTATCAATGGATTGGTGATATCATTGTGAAAAGAGCGCTGCTTTGGAGATGTCAGAAGCGCTATGATCCCTTTTGAGAGGATTTGAAAAAAAAAAAAGGGTGGCTGATATGTTTGACAAAAGCTTCTACCCAAACTGGAAAAATGTAGCTAGTATTATCAAAATTAATAGAGTGTATTAGAGCCCATCCACTTTTTTTTGGCAGTGCTGGTTTTGGAAGTATTTTTTCATTAATTTTCTCCATAAGGATTTTTAAAAAATGACATGAACCGAACCAACCAGCTATGAGGTTAATCACATAACAAATTTTGATTTGAACCGAAGTACATGAAAATCAAACATGTGTGCTTAAAGTCAGTGTGAAATCAAAATTAATCCATGCAAGTTTTTTTTTTCAGTTAGATCACTGGAAAAAAAAAAGTTGAATCAACTTCAATCAAAGTCTGGCCATTTGCTTCAGTGTTTGGACTGGGGGTCCTTCTCTGTTGACATCAGTTTGATAGTTTCAGACACAATATTCCTAACCACACCCAAAAGCCCCGCCCCCTACTCAATATTCAGTTTCAGTTGCAAGCAAATCAACATACTGAAATAAAATTCTCAATAACTTCCAGTTCACACTGACTTTGGTTGACACTGAGAAAGAACTACATTCCCACAAACCACTGCGAACGATACAATCAAAGAAAATCTGACTTTTTTAAAAATGATATAAAACATTGTTGCTTGTATCTGTAGAAACAATGTATTTCAACTTGATTGCAAAAAAGCATATAGGCAAACCTATATCAGTTATGTTATTTGCGGCGCTTCACAGAAGTGGGCGGAGCTAAAGATATTTGCTCGCTTGCTCACTTACTGACTGGTCCAATTTAGTGCATCATGGGCAATGTAGTTTTTTTTCAAATCAAGTTGACTTGTATAGCGCTAAGGAGTTATGTAAAAAGTTTGTAAAGTTTTTGTGCACAAATTCTGATATTAAACATATGTTGAATTAATGCGAACAGATGGGTTCAACAAAAGCATATATAACTGATTTACAACACATGACTATTAGTAATTGTTAAACATAAATTTGCTATAATTGTATATATACTGTATATATAAAATAAGTACATGACAGCTTTCACACAAGATAAATTGTCAAATTCTATCTACTCTGTCTTGTAGTTGTTGATCTGTTAACTAGATAAACATATTTGGCTATTTTTTGTATTATTATTATTATTAATATAAAGATATTTTAACTATTTATGTATTTTAAAGCATTTTAAAACCTGTTTAACATAAAAAAAATTCTCAGTACAGCATCCTAGTTGCAACTTTTCTTTCAGAAAGTTTTGTTAACAATAGTGGTACTATAATACTGTGTTATGCCTGATTGTAATATGTGCCATGAAGTAAAGCTAAATTACATAACTGAATTAAGCACATTTTTTCGTTTCTTATTTAGAGGGTTAAAATGTAAATAATAAAAACACTGGTTATTCTATTGGTCCATATTTTCTTGATTGTTTTTGTTGATTAGGCTGATGATTACAGAGTTACCAGATCAAATGATGCCTATTAGCGCATTTTAACAACATGTTCAACAACATATTTGATCATATACAACCAAAAATGTCAAGAGCTGAAAATCTGAAAACAGCATAACATTTCTGACAAACCTATGCGGCAGTTTTGCGGTGAGCTTCTGAGACAAATTCTGCTCAAAGCATCTGTCTAGATGGAGAAACAGAAGTATACGATTGCAAGGTGACAACAGACAACAGTGTATACTCTATTACAAATCACACAAGGAATATGCATAAAAAAAGAGGAAGTTTACTTTGTGAGAGCGTCCCCTGCTGTCCATTTCTGTACTCTCAGCTCTGACAACAAAAATATATTACAACCAATCACAAACAGGACCATCCTTGTTTAAAGCACTATTTCATAGAATTTTGGAACGTAAGGGTCACATAAAAAAATACTGTAGCTGAAATGGATATAAAATTATACATATCTTTTTACGGTTTCATTATTATTCTTCACAATTGATTATCAAATGGTTTAGAGTTTCTAATTTGTAGATACAATTACATAGCTACATGAAATGTGAACACTTTTTTATTATTTTAACTCTATATAAACCTTCTATAGAGATTAAAGCTGATCAGAATGTATACTTACAGGCTAGCATTGGATAAGGTTCGTGACAGTGAGAGTGGAGAACAAAAGGGGATTTTTGTCATTGATGAAGCTGAAATAAAGTAAAGCATGTAGAATGTATGGGAATGTAGAATTACAAGATATAAACTCTAAATTATGACGAAAAAACATTAGAATTGTAAAATGTAAACTCACATTTGTAAAAAAATTATATATACATTATATAATTATACATATATATATACACATATACATATACACATATATACACACACACACATTATATATACACATTATATATACTGTATATTAGAATAGCAAGATACAATCTCAGAATTGTGAAGAAAACCATTATAACGGCAAGATACAAGCTCTGAATTATTATCCAACTTTAGAATTCGCAGATATTAACTGAGAATTGTAAGAAAACATGTTGGAATTGCAAAATATGACCTCAAAATTGTGAGGGAAAGAGATATAAGTGAGATATAAAGCTATAAACGTTGTGAAAATAATTTTATATAAAATTATGAAAAAAGGCCAGGATGGGTCTCATACTGTATATCTCAGTTTGGAGTTTATATCTTGACATATCTTAACTATATCTATGAACTCACAGCTCTGACTGTATGTACTACTGCATAGTATGATCTCACAAATCTGCAAGGACTGCAAGCTATAAATTCATAACTATGAGGGAAAAATGTTAGAAAATAGTTAGAATTGCAGGATGTAAATTAAAAATTGTGAGAAACAAGTTTAGAATTTAGCCGACGGCGCTGTGGCGCAGTGGATAGTGCTGTTGCCTCAAAGCAAGAAGGTCGCTGGTTCAAGCCTCGGCTGGGACAGTTGGCATTTTCTGTGTGGAGTTTGCATGTTCTCCCCGTGTTTGCGTGGGTTTCCTCTGGGTGCTCCAGTTTCCCCCACAAGTCCAAAGACATGCGCCATAGGTGAATTGGGTAAGCTAAATTGTCCGTAGTGTATGTGTATGAATGAGAGTATATGGATGTTTCCCAGTGATGAGTTGCAGCTGGAAGGGCATCCGCTGCGTAAAACATACTCTGGATGAGTTGGCGGTTCATTCCGCTGTGGCAACCCCTGATTAAGGGCTTTACAGTAAGGTTTCATTAGTTAATGTTACTTCATGTATTTACAAACATGAACTAATAATAATAAAAAATGTGTACAGCATAGTTCAATAATTTACTAATGCATTATTAATAAAGTTGTGCTTGCTAACATTAATTAATGCACTGTGAGATAAAACAAATAACAAGGTATGACTTTATATTCATTAACAAAAGAATATTAAATGCTGTATAAAATGTATTGTTCATTGTTTGGAAATACATGAACTAAAATGAACTAATGGAATCCTTTTTGTAAAATGTTAAAATACCATAAATAAAAAAAATAAAATTTTAATTCAGTGGCGGAAATGGGCGTCCATACAGTACCTAAAATCTATTAAGAGCTAAAAATGAGCTTAACTCACCTTGTCTTAGACTTGTTGATGGTAAATCTCGGTTGGACTGTAAGGCCAGTCTTGAACTGTACAGATTTCAGAGACAAGTGTTGCATTAAATAAAATAACACATACAGTACAGTATCATCTGTTGTATTTTTGTCATGTTTGTATATGTCACATTTACAGTGAATATGAAAATTAAGTTTGATCTGACTTGGCTAATGTTTCGTTATTGTTTGTTTTGTAATGTATTTTCAGAAGTCATTATTACAGTTTTTAGTATTACATGATCCTTCAGAGATCATTCTACGATGCTGATGTATTGCTTAAGAAACATTTCTTTGTGTTATTATCAGTGTCTTTAAAAATAATGGGGAAAAAAATGCCCAGGCCCTGAATAGTGTACATATGTCAAAATACAAAATAAAAAAAATAAAAAACCTGACATAGTTTTCAAGACACCTGCAATTTTGGAGTGAACGTTTGTTTTCTAGTAAAATAATGACCCTACAGCTACAGAGGAATGGCTGAACGCCAAATCCAGATCTCAGGCCAACTGAGAATTCACTGGTTGACTTGACATTGACATCTCCATGCTAACTGACTGATATTGAGCAGTTCTGCCAAGAAGAACAGAGAAGATTGAACTGGACAGATGTGCAAAGCGAGATTCACATACTGTACACTCAAGACTAAAACTGGGCCGCCGAAGCTGCTTCTACTAAATGTTGTTTTATATATATAGTTCAAAGTTTTCTTAATCAATAATGCCATGAATCTCAAAAAAGGGATTTCTTCTGGGGTTCAATGTTGTTCAAACTTTTTTCAGAGGGTGTGAATGCTGATTGCACCCTGTACACAAAAAAAAAAGACTTGATTTGGTAAAATCTAATAAATTTACTGTCATAATTGTTCTATTGTAATATTGAATGTCAAGCATACCTAGAATTTCCTAAGTAAAATTTTGAATATCTACAGATTCACTTTGTGTAATAAATGAACTGGATTAAAAGGGCTAAATGTTAGTATTCATTGACTTGTAATATTTAAATATTTTCTACTTATTGCAAATAAATTAAATACTAATAAGTAAATAGAAAAGTATTGCCTTGGTTGGCATAGCTGGGAAAGCTGACAAAAACGTTATATCCATTTATTATAAATATATAAAACAAAGTGAGTGAAAGTATTACATGAAAACAATTTTAATAATCCGTGACTAAAACGATTGATCTAATTTGTTAAAAGCAAGGTTATTTTTGCGAAGGAAAAGAACTTAACTTTACTTGATTCAGAAAACAAAAATGAAAAATGCAGACAATGTTTCCTCTTTGTATTGGGCTTTGTTTTTTGTATATACCTGTCTGTCTAATAAAGCATATATATTTAAAAAAATCTTAATTTATTTAAACACATCTAGATTCAAAATTAAAGATAATCAATTACCTCTTAATTTATTTAGGTGTTAAACGTTAAGTAAATTTTACATGATATTGACAAGTTTAATTTACTTGAAATAAGTTTAGTAAAGTTTAAATGAATTTAACTGGTGCACATTGTTACAAGGATTTAATCAATTAAATTTAAAGAGTGATTTTTCTTATATTCAATGTATTCAGATATTCATACGGTATTACCTTTGATTTTGAACAGTTGTCTCTAGCTTTGAAATGTAGGCATTCTGTTCTGCTATTTTCCTTTAAAGAAAATTAAAATAAAAAACAATAAATAAGACAAACAAATAGAAATGGCTGTATTACTGCAATTTTCGTACTTACTTAGACATCTTCTGCATCTCTTGTTGAATTTTCAGTCCATCTTCCTTCATTCTCTCAATCTGTGCTCAGGAGTGTTGTGTGACATTAATTTGACTTTGTAAACATAAATCTTAAATTGTGCACATTATTTTTTTTTAAAAATCTAATTGATATTAGATAATCCATATTTGCATCCACATGTCTCCACATTGCATCCATATTTGATCAAAATTTTAGTAACGTTATCCTATAAGGTCCCAAAAATGAACATCAGTCAATGCAGTAAAGGGATAGTTCACCCATAACTGAAAATTCTGTCATCATTTACTCACCCTTGTTCCAAACCAGTTTAAGAATTTTAGTTTTGTTTGTTTGTTTGTTCTGTTGAACACAAAATATGCTTTTTTGGAGCGAGCACTAGAATTTGCCTGCTGAAGAGCCCATCACTCAGCTAATAGCTGGAGACTGAGGTGCTGTGGCAGTGGAGACACACGTCTCCGTTCCCTATTCGTGGGTTATGGATGTAACCAGGATGTTCCCCATCATGGGAACTTCAACGTGTGTCTGGTAACAGTGGGAGAGTATGGGAGACTGTATGGAAAACGCCACAGCATCTAAGCCTGTCACGCTCCAGATGTGAAGTTTGCTAAGCATAGCGTGAGTGCACAAGCATGACCAAGAGCGCAACCTTCCAACGTCCCCTAGGCCTTTTAATTACCATTACATGGGAATAATTAGAAAATTTAGATCAGGGGTCGTAATGTGCTTTTACCTAGCTAATATAGACTAGGGATTTTAGAAATACGACAGTATGTTGGGAAAGTGTGCCAGTCCCTGAAGGTGGAGGACGCTGCGAAGGCCACCTGCTACCCAAGAGGGGAGACTTGATGGCAATAAGAACATATGGACTAGCTCTATGGAGGGGGATTGCTACATATGATAAGCTGGTTAGCGGGTAGGGAAGGCACGGGTCCACCTGGTCAGGAGGAACACTCCGTGGCTGAAATAAGCATATGGGATTGCCATCGGGGACCGCGCATAGCTGGCACCGAACCTCAGCATGTGGGTAGACCAAGAGTGGGCATACCAGACATCACACTGAGCCAGGCACCTGGCTCCTCTGCTGAATCGGGTGCTAGGGCCCTCGGCGGAATTCTCTAGGGCTCACCAAGCAGGAAACCTACTAGCAGAATAGAAAAAGCGCACGTATCTCCGGGTTAGGGAGCATGGCACAGCAAGCGTTTTTGACACCGAGCTTAATTTTGTCCCGATTGACCGGAGTAACCCAGTGATCGGGAGGAAACCGTGTCCACTCGAGGATTTTTATATAATCTCACAAATGTTTTAGGTGTCGCCCAGCCCGCATCTCTACATAATCTGTTAAGAGGCGAGGCATACTCACGCCGAAAAGGAGGCACCGCTTTTTTTATTTTATTTTTTTTAAAGTGTGCTCTCTCTCCCGTGGGACACAGCTTGCCCTGGCACATGAAGCGATGGCATAACTATAAAATGGACCAACCTCTGCTTTGATACAACCTCTGCAATCTTCTTCTCACACAGGGGTGGCATAGCGATGACAGCTTAAATACACACTGTGAACTCGGCAGGCCAACAGTGAATTGAAACGCATAGCTGAGTCTGACCGTTCGTGTGAGCTACTACGATGAGCTGAGCAGCGCTAACCAGGCTGACAGAGTCCGAACGAGCAGCACCACTGGAATGATCACTGACGTACCCGCGGAGGGGCAGCTTTGGGATGGGGAGTGCTCACCCCGGGAATCGGAGCGTCCCGAGGAAGAACTGAGAATAAGAGATTGACTCTTACCTTCCTCCCAGGATCCCGCAAAGAGGCTGGAGATGCGAGAAAGGAGCTCATCCTCTGACGCCCCTTAAGCCTGTGGTGAAGTGCACCCAAGCTGAGAGCTGGAAGGCAGCGTGTCCTATGCTGGCGGGCTTCCACACCCAGAGGGAGGAAATTCATTTTTCCACACCCAGAGGGATTGCTACATTCATTAGCGGGGGGAGCCCCGGCCCGGGAGGGCCTGGTAAAGAATGGTTCTCCTCCTCTCCAAGCGGGCCGCCTCAGGTTTGCTTCGCAGTCCGATTACCGGACTTAACGGCGACCTGTGACGGGAGTGTCAACTTCCTGCAGGGGGGCTCAGCGGATTAACTAGCCAGTGGAACGGGTTGTGATGGCGGAGCATTTTGGAGCCATGGGAAGAGCCCGCTCAGCGAGGAACAGCCATCGCGGACGGGTCCGGTGGGGAAGCAGTTTTCTGAGCCCTCCAAGAGACAATCTGCTCCATCGCGCACAGCTGATCTCTCACCACCAAGGACTCCTGGGTAAAGTCCCCGGCGGTGTCGCAGAGTAGGTCTGCCTGGGATATGGGCATGCCAAGAAAGTGTACCTTGTCGGTGCGGTGCATATCTGCCAGGGTAAGCCAAGGGTGGCATTTCCGGACCACTATGTGGCCATCGTCCTCCCCAGGGCACTGGCGGCCGACTTAAAGGTCATGAGAGCATAGCCAACCACCGTGCTTTGCTTACGCATAAGCCTGGGGAAGAACTGCCCCTGTGCAGCACAGCCAGATGGCCGTGGTGCAGGGCAGAAGCGGCATGGCCCGCAGCGGTATGGGCTCTGGCCGTGAGAGACACAGATAACCCACCCGCCTTGGACGGGGGTCTCAGCTTACCCCTCCAGGAGGCGGCGCCCACCACCTGAGGAATAGCTTCATACCCACTGGCCGCCTTTCCATAAGAGGAGGTGTGAAGGCAGAAGCGCACGAGGACCGGGCGGAGAAAAACGGCCTCTATGCCAGCATGTGCTTGCTGTGTGCCCCTGGGAAGAAGGGGACGGGAGCTGGAAGATTCATCTTACATCAGCCCGCACCTCAAACCCTCTAGTCGGTCCAGCAGTGAGACTGGGGGACAAGCCATCTCCAGCCACACTGCCGAAGCAGCCCAGAAAGTGAAGCCATGTCTGAGTCGAGAACCGTGACCACGCAATGCACCCTGTAGGATGGAATCGAGCCCGGTCTGTCATCTAAGCATGACAGCTCGCCCTCCGATGTCGCCATGGACGTCTGATCTCCGGTGTCATCAAGCGGAGACGTGGGCATCCCGGGGGATGAACCGCACAACCACTTGAAGCTTGGATGGGGCATGCTGTGGAGGAGTGGAGGGTCCGCGGGCCCAGAGCCGACGGATAAACCCCCACTGTGATCCTCTGATCAGCCCGCGTGCTAACCGCTTTCACAGGGAGCCACGAGGGTGGCTTTGAAACCGCGATCTCAGCTGTGCAACAGCCATGCCCTCACAGTGAGAGCATGAGCTGTCCGCGAGAACCGCACCGACATACAGGACCCCCAGACCTGTGGTGCGATATCCGTGCTCACCATCCGGAGATAGGAACCGCCGCATCCAGAAACGCACAGTCAGAACTTCGATTTGAAAAAAGGAATCTTGCTCTCTTAAGGGAATCTGGTCTTTTAATGAAAACTGCTCTTTTGTGCACACCAGCTAAACGCCCAGGGAACAGGAAGACGCAGATCGACCATCACTGTTGCGTTGTCTCCTACACTGGTAAGTAAACTGGTTTCGGTCTTGAAATCAGATTGGCAAATAGAGTGTCTTCAGTCTCAGTGAGAGGCTCTGAAGTTAAATTCTAGTGTTCGCTCCTCAGCCGGCAGCATACATAGCACTAATGGCTAATCACTATCAGCTGTGGAGCTGAGCTCTGCCAATTCATGTTGGCATTCATTGGCCCGTTTTCTTACTCTTCAGAGTGATTGGTCGTCTGACGTACTCCCATAGTCTGTTACCAGACACACATTGAAGTTTTGGGTGAACTATCACTTTAACTATAGGTATATACAGTTACAGTTTTTATTAATCCTTTTAACATAAAAAAACAATCCATTGTTAGTTCATGTTAGCTCAAATACAACAAAAAAAACTTTAAAAATACAACTTGCAATATTGTATTCATTAATGTTAAAATTCATATCCGGATCCTGGATTCTGGTGGTTTTAAAATTATAAACCTGAAGAAAAAAAAACACACTCCTCATAAAGAAAAAAAAGATTGTAAAGGAAATTATATTTTGGTGGAATCTATAATAAAGGTTTCTAAAAGAACTTTTCAAATAAATACTTTTGACAGAAAATCAGTCTATAA
Organism: Danio choprae; assembly: GCA_903798125.1. Classification (NCBI taxonomy): domain Eukaryota; kingdom Metazoa; phylum Chordata; class Actinopteri; order Cypriniformes; family Danionidae; genus Danio; species Danio choprae. The sequence goes on from CAIGQW010000952.1 coordinate 1,125,257, forward strand.
TATAAGTCTATAATATGAATTTTCTAAGATCAATTATATTTCACTCTCAGATGTGGTAATAGAACACTTTAAAAAAATGCTTCTAACAATGTTACAACAAATAAAAAACAAAAATATTTTAGAAATATATTTAATTGTTCATAACTAATGTAGCGTGTTACTAATCCATCAGATATGTTCATGTTAAGGTCAGATGATCTCACCGTCTGCTGATAGTGGGCCAGCAATCTTTTCTGGTGTCTGCCCTGGAATTGTAAGACCTGCAAAGCATAAATAACATATGTTTATGTCATGAGCGCATGACTGATTAACATAGCTGCGATCTATTCAACTAAGTACAGGATTACCTTGCTTATCTCTGAGAAGTACTTGACGGCAACTGAATTGATATCTGAGAAAATGTCTGAGCAGCTCTTTAAGAGCAATACACAGATTAGTAGATAGTTCATTAATAATAATCTCGATGACAGAAAGTTTGATATCTTACTTTATCAGAAAGTGGAGAGATCTGACATTTTGCTTTGCAAATGAGACACAAATCTTGCTTTCCTGAAGTGGGAAACAGACAAAATATTCCCTGTAAAACTATATTATCTCCAGCAGAGGTCAATATATCCACACATTTACTACACATTGAGACACACTATAGTAAAATACTTTAATTGTTCTTTGGTTGGTTATTCGAGAGTTGCAGTGGTAATACAACTATAGTAAAATGAAAGCAAATTATTCAATATGCTGTTTCTACAACTACAGTGCATATTATACTACAATACACCACAGTTTACTGCAGTAGTAAAATCTAAAGTATACTAAAACAGTATTTATTACAGTTTATCAGTTCACTAACACTACAGTCTCATGTTGTGTCGTTCATTAAAAAAAAGTTTACTTTACTACAGTATGGTTAAAAAAACACTATAGTATGTTTACTATATTACTATAGTATCTTTTCATGTGGGGTATCCTCAATGGAAAATAGGTAACAATCTTGAATGCATTTTATGCTGAGTGTGTTTTACCTCTTTGAAAACACACATTGCAGATGATGTGGCCGCAGCTCGTGACCGCCATCTGACGCTCAGGACCGGATGATGTGAAGCACGCGTTACAGCAGATCCAGTGAGACATTATTAATTATGTGTGAGTAAAATAACCTGTTTGCCTAAACATCGAAAAGTGAGTTATCTGCCTTTGTAATTTCAGGTAACAGCCAATAATAAACCACACATAAATTGCATACCGTCCCAAATCTGTTGCTCTTCCAATTTTATCTCGTATACGTTATATAATGTTAGCTAGGCTCCTAATTAACGTTAGGTTTGAGCTAACTTTAACTATACAAATAATCTTTTAATTTCCACTAAAGTGTGTACGAAAGTTGTCGTGGTCACTACGTTACATACCTGTATCCTCTTTTACTTGATATCTAAACTGATAACAGTAGTGTACGAACTAAATTGTAGGTTTGCTAGTTATATAGCAAAAGTAGCTAACAAAATAGCAGATTTTCCTTTGCTTTTTTTGGAACGATAACGTCATCGTGGGTAAATCACGCTTATTTACGACAGTCAGTGACCGTTTCCGCCTACATACTACGCCTCGTGAACGTAATATTATTAATACATTTTCGATTTTTCCGATTTTGCGGTCATTTTACTGTAATAGTAACGTAGTAATTAACCCTTGTATAGAACCTATGTTGTGGGTCAAATTACGTAAAATTCAATATAAAGAAACTACATTACATTATTAACAACAACAACAACAACAAAAATAAGTCAGATAAGAACAATAAACATTTAACATAAATAGTTCAATCATAGTTTATTCTCACACATTCTTAAAATTACTAATAATAATTAATTAGCTGTGTGTGTGTATGGGTGTTTCCCAGTGATGGGTTGCAGCTGGAAGGGCATCTGCGTAAAACATATGCTGGACAAGTTGGCGGTTCATTCTGCTGTGGCGACGCCAGATTAATAAAGGAACTAAGCCGAAAAGAAAATGAATGAACAAATTAATTAATTAGCTTATAAATTATAATACAACAACATCAACAATAATAATGAACAGGTATGTGACTTTTAAAACAGTATACAAATAAAAATATTTTATAATCAGTATTAAGTGTATTTTGATAAATTATAAGTGTAAAGTGCAGTTCAAATGAATGAATGAAACAGCACTAGCAACATTAATATCAACAATTTCCAGTAAAATAAACATTTGCAAGAACTGATAAAATATTGACGCACATGTAATTCATTCATTTTCTTTTCGGCTTAGTCCCTTTATTAATCTGGGGTCGTCACAGCAGAATGAACCGCCAACTTATCCAGCATATGTTTTACGCAGTGGATGCCCTTCCAGCTGCAGTCCATCGCTGGGAAACATCCACACACACTCATTCACACACATACACTACGGACAATTTAGCTTACCCAATTCACCTATACCGCATGTCTTTGGACGGTGGGGGAAACCGGAGCACCCGGAGGAAACCCACTCGATCACGGGGAGAACATGCAAACTCCACACAGAAATGTCAACTGACCCAGCCGAGGCTCGAACCAGCAACCTTCTTGCTGTGAGGCGATCATTCTACCCACTGTGTCACCATGATGCCGACACATGTAATTATTTTGGATAAAAGTATCTGTCAAATAATTTAGATATGAGCAACTGACATGACAAAATACAGAATTTTAAATGTTTAGTAGTACTTAAACCACAAAATTGGCAAAAATTAAAAAAAAGATCAGCAAACATCACAAAAAATTGAAATTCACAAAACATCAGGGTGTTGAAACTTCGTATGCATGCTATGATAAAGAAAGAAAAAAAATACATTTTTGAAAAAAGTCATAATGGGTAGTCCTGATTTGAAAGATACATAATCCTTTAAATAATGATATTTTGGTGGAAACTATAGCTACCAATAAAGCTTCAAATAAATATTCTTAGTTGAAAGCACAACTCGAGTGACATAAAACAAAAATAAGAAGATTTATAGAGTTTTATTAAGTATATAAAGTGAATTTATTAACATCAGCCCAGTAACATTTTTTTTTGTATTACAGGGTAAATGATAGTTCCCTCTCAAATGAGCCAATTTATCATAATGCTTCAAACGGTCTTAGAACTATTTAAACAAGCAGTTAGTCATTTCATAAAGCTAAACCAACTTCTTTTCGATGAAAAAGTCTTTGAGGTTTTTCATTTGCCAGAATCCAACAGAGAGCAGTATTGATGTCTGAATAATGGCCCACCACAAAACGTTTCCATTCGTTTCCTCGCTCATTTGGCGAAACTTCTCCTCACGTTCCTGGTTGCAGTAAAATAAACAGATACAAATTGCACATAATCACCCGAGAGCAAGTATTACACCTTGGAAAATGTGGACAGATGACACTCGGTCTGGTTCTTATTCAGATTCTGGCGAGCAGAAAATATGGTAACATTTTGTCGTCAGGCCAATATACAGCATGTGTTTGCTTACCCTTTGGAAATCTTGCTGTCTGCTAATGTAACGCATCTGGTCAATGAGATGTTGCAGGTTGTACTCCATTGCTTTCATAGTATCCTTTGTCTTGGCAGCATTAGGATCGATGGTATGTTCACCCATTTGAACATCCAAATGCACTTTCTGTACATAAAGAGAAACGTAAAAGCATGGTCAATTTTAGGATGACAAAAGTCTTATATCACAAAGTTATCTCATTTTCTGATTACGATATATATCACAATATAGCACCATGTAAATTCAATCATTTAATACTATATACACATTTCTATTTAAAGTCAGAAATATACTCATTCATATGTGATCATACTGTATTTCTTACTTTATTTAGAATGTCAGGGCAAATGTTTGACTAAAAAAGTAAAAGCGTAAAATGAATATTTATAAAATGTAAAACACTTTTCAAAAACTAATGATTACAGTAAAAAGTATATATATATATATATATATATATATATAGTAAAATAAAATGCAAAAAGTTAACATTGTACTTTCAAGATTGCAACTTTCTCACAATGCTGTTATTCATACTTCTGTCTGCATCCCGATAATGGTGTGTAATATTGCGATCATGTAAATTAGGAAAAAGCATTACCTTAAACAATGTATTTTGGGACACCACAAAAAAACAACAATTCTCTTACAGTACTTAGAGTTTTTGTCTTGTTTCTAATCCTAATATCTAAAAAAAAAAAACATATAAAATATCTAAAAAAAATCAAGAAGCTTTTTTTAAGGCTTTCTAGAATTTGGGTTTTCATTAATAATAATAATTCAAAATTAGGTGATATTTTTTTCTTAAAAAAAGCGAAATTATCTACCGGTGGGATAAATGAAATAAGCGTATTTCAAACTGAAAACTAATTATTTATTTACCCCAGTGGCAGATTATTTAGCTTGTTTTAAGGAAAAACAATATTTATTTTTATAAAAACAAGATTTAATAATTTTTTGATGTTTTGACTAGAAACAGATTTTTTTTTCTTTTGCAGTAAAACAAGACTATTTTGTCCATATATATATTGTCGAATTGCACAGCCCTATAAAATCCAATATGTGAGGCCACAATGATCTCAGAACTCACCAGACGATCTCCGGCAAACACAGAGAACCTGGTGGAGTTGGATTGCATGCACAGAAAATGTTGACCCGAAGCAGGGGATGTAAAGGTGAATTTTCCATACCTCCCAAAGCGTTTTAACAAGACCACCTGCCAAATGACAGAGCATATCAGAAGAATTGTTCCAGATGGTAAGACTTAAGAGTTTACTGTGTAATTCAGAGTTATGTTATAAGTGCAGGAGGAGCTGAGTGCTTCAAACCTCATGTTGAGGGTCTCTCACGGTTACAGTCAAACCAAGGTGTGGGATATTGCTCTTTTTGTTCTCATCCCAGTACTCAAGCATGAATACACCTGAATGGAGGAGAAACCAAACATTTGTGATACTGCACGTTTTATTTCTATTTCTTTACAGTGGCCTATATATGTAGCAGTTTATCTACCAAGCTACATTTTATGATGGCCAAGAGAACTCAAACGCAAGTTATAAACACATGCAAATAGAAAAACTAACAAAATGAGAAAATATCTTCATCAGTTTGACAACACACATTCACGCAAATTCTCACAACACATGCAAATACAGAAATGCTCTACAAACAAAGTTGAAACCCCAAAAAGTGAGGAACCCGACTGATTCCTGTTTAGAGTCAGCGGTGTTAGAGATTTAAGAGGTGACTTTTTTTATTTATTTTAACATTATGGTTGTTCGGTTCCTTGTTGTTTGTGTATTTTGTTGTAAAATGGCATTAAAATAATGTCATTTAATGTCAGTTGTGGAATTTGTCAGCTTATTAGGGCTAAAATGTTTCAAAAGAAAAGAAACCTTACCAGAACTTGATTTGACTTTCAAATTGATAAAGTCGTTTTCTTAGTTTCTACGGTAGCTGAGAAAGCTCAAACCTGCTGCAAGTTAAAAACACATGGAAATATAAAAACATCTTCGTTAGTACTGAAACAAAACACAGAAATGCACTGCAAATAGCTCAGACCACAACGGCAATGTATTGGGGGACCAATAAAAAAGTGACAAACAAGGCTGCTTCCTGTCAGCGATGTTGTCCAAAATTTGAGACGTGCGTTTTTTTTGTTGCTGTTGTTTATTTTAATGTCTTGGTTGTACAGTTCTTGTTGTTTATATATTCTTAGCCCTAATAACCTAACAAATTGAACAATTAACTTTAAGAATACAAATTAACTTTTAACATTACTCTCAGAACTAGACTTCACAGACTACACCGCTGACTCTAAACAGGAACATTTACGCTGGTCCCCGAACACATTTCCATTGTAGTCTGCGCTATTTGCAGCATGTTTCTGTATTTGCGTGTGTTGCGTGGCTTTGCATGTGCATGCGTTGTCAAAATAGTGAAGATGTTTTCTCAATTTTTGTTGTGCTTTTCTATTTGCATGTGTTTTATTAACTTGGCAACCGTAAAGTTTCCTTTTTATTGTTTAAATTTTGTCAGAATAAAGAGTTGATATAGTGGCACCACATAATGTGTCATTTACCCTCTTAGAATTAGTAGTATGACATGTATAATATTACACTATAATATTAAGGAACGATATATTGAGCATATATTACCTCAATTTTATTTTTGGAGTTATTTAGATTTAGATTTTTGTCAATTTGTCTTGTTTTCATTGTCAGCTTAAATCACACACCGTTCAATGTACTGTATTAGCTTTGGTGTGAAATTATTTGCAATTGTTAAATAGTTCTGTATTAGTTCTATATTAGGATGGATGAAATATGATGCCGCACTGTCATAATCACCCTTAGCCTCATAGGATAGTAACGTGTTTATTGAATGAGCAATTCAGAATGTCATACAACTTTAGTATTTGAACGCAGCATCTGTTTAAATTCCTGTTTTAAAAGTCAGCCTTTCCAAAAAGCCCAGTGTAGTAGACCATAAAACCATTTTATTTTCTTTTTATATATAATAAATCAAATAAAATAAACATTACCTGGAAAAAAGAATCATAAAAAAGCGTATAATAAAATAAAATGTATAAAAGCATGTCTACATCTTTAAGTTTATTTAAGCTACTTTATAAAATAAGTACTTTATGAAATAAACTTAATTTAAAAAGAAAACATTTAAATAAAATAATAAAAAAGAACGAATAAAAAAAAAACAGACAAATGTATTTTTTTCTTTTGGAAAGAATCACTTTTGCATGGACTTTATGCTTCATAACGTTTCAGATTGTTACTTTTAAATTACGAGTCTGAAATCCCCTGAATTTCCTCTGGCCTCAGGTTACCTGGTTCCTGTTGTCCAGATATGAATATTCCAGATGTATTAGACATTCTGCAAACATGTACCTTTAGAATTTATCTTGATATTTATACTTCAAGTAATAATTTGTCTTCAAAGAAAGATATATAAAGCCCAAATATGTCTACAGCATAACACTTACCTCTATGTGTATTAAAAGTATTATTATATTTTCAAAATGAATGTATCAAACTGAATTGTATCATATGTAATAGTCTAAAGTAATAAATGTTCAGGAACTATTTAAGATCAAATAGCTGTAGAATAACCCACAGTTCATGTATAATTTAATAAATATACCTAATACTCTATAACAGGACAATTCATCTTCACTGACCTGTCACCAATGTGTCCACTGGAATCTCCTCGATGATGCACTTTTCCTCTTGTTCCCCTAAATCAAAATACATAGCAGGAGCCAAAATAACAAAACTGGCTAGCAACAGGCTTGTCAGGCTCACATTCATTACAGTAAAACAATTCATTTTTAAAGTAGGAAAGCTTCAAATAACACTAACAGATGGAAACTAGTAAAGATGTATGTGCGCTGCAGATTTAGTGTGGGAAAACTACAGCTGCGGTTTGTAGAGTCATGTTTAAACAAGGTTAAGGAAAGAAATGATAAGGGTAATCCTAAAGCTAAAAATGTTTATAACACTAGTCAGTTACACTTCGTCTTGCTGGTCCCTTTTGATATTCTGTCAAATATACTTGCAACTACATTTAAACAACTCTCAGTAGGTTATTAGGAGAGTATTTCTAGATTGGGTTTAAACTTTCAAAGTTAGTCTGTTGAATGTCTTTTGGTGGATGTTAATTATTCTAAGCAGATATTCTACTACACACATTGCCCAGCACTTTTTTTGTGTGTTTAAAAGACACCTAATAGATGTCCAAACACAGACATATTGACTAAAATAAAGCTAAATTTGGGCTGTCAGTAAAAATCTAATAGACATCTCTTGCAGTAGTCACTAGTTATCAAATTTAGCCTTGATTTAGCTAAGACATTTATTATTGAATGTCTGTTATACGTCTTTTAAACACAAATTAGCTTGCTAGTTGATGTGTAGTTATAAAAAGAACCATTAAAATGATATATTATCAAATAGTCAGTGCATTACCCGTCGTTAAGAGTAAAAACTTAGAAGGAAGGTAACTTTGTTTCCGTTAAGTATGTTTTATACCACTTGTCATTTAATAGAAAAACATCACAGCTTTCAAACAGAACATTTCACAAAATGTGACACCCCCAAAAAAACAATAAACACACGCACGCACGCACCCACGCACACGCACACACACACACACACACACACACACACACACACACACACACACACATTTTAATAATCCACAACTTGGGCTGTTAAAATGTTCAATTTAAGCATTTATTTAAAGATTTTCATTAAAATACTAAAAAAAACAGACAGTGTTATATATTTTTGCTGACTTATGTACCTTCAAACAATGTTCAAATCCTAAGAAGTAAACTGTTTTACCTTGTGACACACACCGTGTCCTGTGTTGCCATGACAACATACACCATCTTTGTTTGCGGAAAAGACCAAAGACACTTTAATATGTTGTGTATTTTTTAGACATTTTCATAGACTGCACAGTTTATATGGATATGCACACTGCATATAAATGATATATATTTAGTATAATAAAACAGAGCTGCTCCTTCCCCATGTGATCATGACCAGGAGAACAGGAATCAGTCAAATTTGGCATAATAAAAGCTCAGCTGGTTTTGTTTCTTTTCGCTTCGACAGCTTTTAGCCTTTCTCTGCTTCATACTACCATGATAATACGTTTTGAATATTTGAGCTCTTCCAATAACATGGTTTCTGTAGGATGTAATGGAGATCACAACTCCCATGATTTCACACACCAGCAAAAAATACATACTGCGATTTTAAGTTTAAACTGTAAACATTTGTACTGCCTCATATTCAACACAGATTTAGTCAATTTGTATTAAATATATTTTTTAATTTTCTTGCTCTTATTGTATAGTTTTTACTTGCTTTATATCTCAAAATTATTCACATCATTGCTATTATTATTTATTCTTGTATTACTGTATGTTTTCTTTGTAAAGCACCAATTTAACAAGGCAAATTCCTTGTGCATGTATACCTACAGTACTTGGAAATAAACATGAATCTGATTCTGAAAAAGAAGTGTTGATGCTAGTACTGTGATGCAGTTTGAAAACTGACTACATGTAGTAAACAGCTAGTTGCTTTTTAAGTTAAATAAGTCTGGCTTGATTCATTTTCATATTGTAGTGGACATTGTTCATTTTTTTTACTTTTTGTATGTATAACCTTAGGCGACACGGTGGCTCAGTGGTTAGCACAGTAAGAAGGTCGCTGGTTCGAGTCCCAGCCGAATCAGTTGGCATTTCTGATGTTCTCCCCGTGTTCACGTGGGTTTCCTGCGGGTGCTCCGGTTTCCCCCACAGTCCAAAGACATGCAGGTGAATTGAATAAACTATTCAATCAATACAGGTGAAATGAATAAACTAAATTTGCCGTAGTGTATGTGTGTGAATGAGAGTGTATGGATGTTTCCCAGTACTGGGTTGCAGCTGGAAGGGCATCCGCTGTGTAAAACATATGCTGGATAAGTTGGCAGTTCAATCCGCTGTGAAATGAATGAATAAAGGGACTAAGCCGAAGGAAAATGAATGAATGATGTATAGCCTTAATGTTCAAACACCCAGACATTTTATACTGCAGTTATTATTTTTCCTTTAAACATGCAATCTTTTTTCACACAGCCACAAACATTCAGAAGAAACAAGTTTTATTTATTTGTATTTACAACATATATACAGTTTTGCAGTTATTGTACAGAATTCATCCACTTATGCAACATTTATTGACAAGAACGAAGTGTTTTTAACTAATGATGCTTTTTTCAGCTTTTGAGTTTGATGATGTCACTAGTTGGTTTTTCCACCAGAGAGCATCAGACTCCATGAACAGTGCATGAGGACAGTGTGTGAAAGTGAAAACAAAATCAGTTGATCTCCTGCTATCATTGCTGTTTTGAAGATATTTTTTGTTGTTGATGACATCTGCAGTTCCTTATATTATGCAATGAACTTAAAATGTCTTTTTATTGCTTTGGATACTTCAGTTTCCTTTTAAACTTGAGATATGTGACCTAGACTGTTTCAGTAAGTTTAAGCTTGTTAACTCCCCATCAAAGCCTCACAGAAACCAGTCATTCTCTTTTAACAAAGTCTCATTTTAAAGCTGCAGATTCTTCCCTTTGGATGAGGCACATCTGATTCATATTCACACACAGTTGTCAGGGATACAGAGCCTCTTTTCCTCTAGGGATGGACAGGGAGCACCGTTGTTTGCAGGATGCATGTGAATATAACGGGTTCTGTGTTTTACCCCTTTCTCACCACACTGACCCTTACAAAGACCCCAAGGTGACCACACAGACACCTCACAGTCCAGAGGGGTATCTGTGGATAAAAAAAAGAGAGAGCTGTTGATTAGTATCGTAATTTTAACAGAATATGTATTTGTACTTTTTAATATTACTTGTCAATTCATTTTTGGGGCGCTGTTACTTTAAAAAGGCTAACCTACACAATTTAAGGAGAAAATTATTTTAGGTATTAATTTATGAATTGATGGGATTTGTTTTAAATCCCTTGCCATTTGAGTTGTATGAAAATATGCGATTATAGTTAATGAAGTTAAATATTAAGTATAATGCATGATCCACCCAGATACATTCATTCATTCATTTTCATTTCGGCTTAGTCCCTTTATTAATCTGGGGTCGCCACAGCGGAATGAACCGCCAACTTATGTTTTATGTTTTACGCAGCGGATGCCCTTCCAGCTGCAACCCATCTCTGGGAAACATCCATACACACCCATTCACACTCATACACTACGGACAATTTAGTCTACCCAATTCACCTGTACTGCATGTCTTTGGACTTGTGGGGGAAACCGGAGCACCCGGAGGAAACCCACGCCAACACAGGGAGAACATGCAAACTCCACACAGAAACGCCAACTGACCCAGCCGAGGGTCGAACCAGCGACTTCTTGCTGTGAGGCGAACGTGCTACCCACTGCGCCACTGTGAGGCCCCCACCCAGATACACAAAACCCAAATGAATTAGTCTTCCAAAACATTAAATAGTCAAAAAATCTTATAACTAGCACCAATCACAAAAGAAACAAAATGGAAAGTCGCTGAAATGCTAAATAATTTTTATGCTAAATTTACTGTATGCTTATGGTCTAATTGCTTCTCATTTTGACTACGAGATCTCCCAATTCACTGATGCTTTCCAGAAATCCTGTCCTTGTAAATGGTTGATATGTATCACAGACTGGGACTTTTGTACAAGTAGGAAAACAGAAGGATGGAATAAAAGCACACATTTCACTTCCATGACAAACACTTCCTGAATGCTGAGTGGCAAAAAACTTTTAAACGAGTTGGCCCCCATTATCTTGTTGCAGTTTGTTGTGTTGGTTACCATGGAATTGGATAAAACTTTCTACAGCCTGTGATTCAGTCACCACAACGTGTCTCTACGGATTTGTAGAGTTTCCTCGAAAACGGAATACATGAATATACAATTCAAATGCAATTTGATTCATATTTCAGGGGTTTGATTCATATTTCAGGGGTTTTTTTTGTATATGAGGAGACTTTAAAAGACCATTAAATCATTCGTATCACAAATCATTTTACAAACAATTCTCAATACTTACTTATAAGAGGCCCGACTATTTCATTCCCGCTTGGGATCTGATTGGACTGTGTTGGCTGGATGGGTAAGCTGAAGATCTGGTTGTTCTTGATCTTAGTTAGAGAGACTTTGGCTATTGGGGGGAGATGCTTCAGCCTGGGATAGTAGAAGGAGCTTGCAGGGTGGCTTGGAAATGATGAGGTTATCTGTTGAGGAAAAGACGTATCTGTAAACAAAATTCATAACAAGATCTCCACGCTTGCCTTAAAAAAAACTGGGTCTAACAAATAATGGTATGAAAGCTGTTAGTGGGATGGTACCTTCTAACAAAAAGTAAACTTCTAACCCCGCTTCCAAACAAATTACCTCTTCAATGGCATACTTTAAAATTCACCTATCTAGGTCTATGTATTCCTCCCTGTTTTTAAAATGTCAGTTCTGAGAATTATGATACATTAAAGAATGAAATACAGTCAGATTTACAGCGTTGGTCAGCTTTGAAATTGAAGTTACAAGAGAGGTTAGCGTTAATAAAGATTAATGTACTGGGACGGTTAAATTTCCTGTTTTCCATTCTACCCTTTTCTCCCCCTAAAGATTATTTCATAGAACTTCAGAGGATGACATCCAAATTTATTTGGAATAATAAAAAACCCTGAATCAAATTGGACACTCTAAAACGCCCTAAGTCACAGGGTGGCTTATCACTGCCAGATTTTAAGTTGTAATATTGGTCATTTCGATTTAAGTTACTCAGCAGAATTCTGTACGCAATCTCCAATATGGAATAATTATTATTTGCTATGAGACATGAAGCCATTCACTTATTCTCTCTGGTCAGATAAGGGCATTAATACCTATATTAAGACAATATTTATGACAATATTTATGATGAGAAAGGACTAAGGACATTCCATGACATACAGTTTTGTTTTAATATACCAGGTTTCTCATGGTTTTTATATCTACAGCTAGGATCTTCACTCAAGGCATATAGGGGCTCTGTAGGATAGATCCTTATCCTCTCATCCAGTGGTCTACTGGCTTGAACCCTTTAGGGAGAAATCTATCAAGGTCTCTCTTATCTATGGCAACCTTATAAAAGAGAAATGTGAAGTCTTGGTATTACTGTGATTTGGGACAGAGAACTTGTAGTGCAGAATCACAGCTTTGATTGGGATTTAATTTGGCAAAACATTTCAGATGAAAACCGTTTCATCTAAAAATCCTGCCCACCAATTAATAAACTACAAAGTCATTCATAGAATCTATTATAAACCTCTAAAATGTTTTAGAATGAAACTTATTTCTTCACCTGTTTGTGTTAAATGTAATACTAAGGCAATGGGTAGCTTTTTTCATGTTTTCTGGGAATGAATCTACAATCCCAATCTAAAATTTTTGGGTTAACATCTCCACCATCTTGCCGCAAATTTTGGAAACAACCATTGATCCTGAACCTTGCCTTTTACTAATGAATGATGATTCTTATATAACCCTAACTTTAAATCAAAAACGAACCTTTTTCTTAGGATTAACAGCTGCAAAGAAAGCAATCATCAGTTCCTGGTTCCCTCCTAATCTCCTGTCAATTCAGCAATGATTATACTATTTATAGACATTGTTCGACTAGAACAATCCACTGCCTTAATTAACAGAGCAAAGATTTCAACAATTCTTCATTGGAACTAAATACACAACAATTTGATCTCCGTTATTAAAACTTAAGTGATTTACTTTAACGATGTAGGAGAGATGATTAAGATGTCTTTTAAGATATAGGTGACAACAAACTATCTTTTCTTTCTGTTTGATCTGTTTTACAATAATTTTATTAGACACTTTCTTCATTTATGTACTTCTCTGACATTATGTATATAGTTTTTTTCCCTTTTATACTTATTTACAGGTTTCTGTATGCTATATATGAATATATTCTATATGTGTATATTCATATATGTGTGTTATATATATGTCATATATATATATATTCATATATATGTGTACATATCATTTGTAATTTTTTATTGTGTTTCATATTGTTATCAACCATTCTATACACCTTGAACCAAGTCAATGTTAAGGAATTCTGCTATTATTGTTGATAACCATGTTTACTAAAAACACAATAAAGTTTAAGTCAAAAAAAACTTCTGTACTGTTTTGGTGCTAATGTGTAAACTTCAGGTACTAATATGTACCTTGAAGATGCCAATATTGGTCATTTCAGTACAAATGTTTATGTTTTAAAGGTACAGCGCCTGTGACAAATCTCATACCTTTATTTATTGGAGTGTACACAGGTTTGCTGATTTATTTGAGGACAAAAAAAGGCTAAACTGTTTTTTTCTCTCTTTTGAGCAGGGACTGGTTTCCAAAGTAGGTTGGGTCAGATGAAATAATGCAACTAAATCCAGCCTTAAAAAAATTCCTTGTTTTGAATTGTCTCCAAGCCTGGTTGGACTGCTGGTTTGGAAACTTTTTGTCAGGTGGGAAGACCTGCGCAAATGTTAAAAATATATGTCTGTTAGACATTACCTGAGTGACCTTGTCTTGAGGAATGGTCTCAAAGTTTGGCGAGGAGAAGGTGAAACCACTGTCTGTGCCAGCATCATAGGGGTAGAGCTCTAGGCTTATGTTTTCTTTCCAGTGATCGCCCTCGCACAAGTTCAGACTGTCTATTCCAACAAACCAGTCAGGACTTGGCACAATGCGAACAATGAAGGACAGCTGCAAAACAAGAAGACCATTAGTGTTCAGTTGCACTGTGGTTTTAGCTTGCTCATTAGCCCGTTTGAGTTGCCACTGGCTTGTTTTCATTTGGAAAGTTTTATTATTTATAATTCTTTCTATAATATTTTATATGGAATGCCTGAGAGGCCAATGAAGTATGAGCATGTAGAAAGCCAGTCCCAAAAGTATGGAAGTGTCCACATTTTCTGACTGAAAACATCTGTGGTCTTTATATATATATATATTTAAAAAGCTGCAAAAACCCTGCTATGATGACAGCTTAAACCAGGTAATTTAGTGGTCTTAGATTGTCTCAGCTGGTGTAGTTGGTCTCCCAGCCTAGCCAACACAATTTTAGCTGACTTATCTAGTCAGCACAGTGATGTTCCTGACCAACTGAAAGATTCAACAATACAATGCAGTCAGACAGGGGGTCCAAAGTGAATTTAACATTGGTTAACGATGTGGTGTTGCATAAATATAATGATATACAAGACCAGAATTTAGTTTCTGAAGGGAGGCTCAGGCTTGTCCTGGCTTTAACCTGCTGCAGTGCACAGTGTACTTACTAAAGAGTGTCTTGCAAAGACCTCAAATTCTGTGGTTGCATGGCCAGTTCCTCCAACCACAGCTGGCGCTGAGAAGAGGCCATAGACGCTCTGGATCCGTTCCCCAGCTGCCTCCACTTCCTTTATCATGGTCCAAGCCTCTGCTCTCTCAGAGAACTCTCTCACCCCATTACTGGCGTACTCGTTCCTTTGCCAGAGGTGATAGTCTGAACTGTGAGTTACTCCTGAAATGAAAATGAGTTTTCGATGTGTACTTCTGCTTTAGTGTATAACATGATATTCAAGTACAGTCACAATTGTCTTGCCCATAGGAACGTTGTGTGAATTTACAGTGGATCATAGGAGATTTTTATGTTTTACAGGAAATTAATTTTTTAGGCAGAATTTATTACAAAGTTCATCCTGTACAGCCAATATTGTTTTTGGCATCCATGTTAACTGAATCTTAGTATTTGTACACAAATCAATAGGAAATGGATACATTTTGATTTTATTTAATAATCCAGCAAGAATCATTGATCAGCCACCTGGAAAAGACACACCTGGGTTAATTAGTTTTTTGGTGTCTGTGGTTCCCCGTAAGATACAAGGAAACTTTCCAATGAATTAAAAGGTTCTAAATATGTTCTACACAAGGTCCTTGAGATGATTAAATAGTACTACAAACTTAGAAAACCCAAAATAGTTTTCTGCAAAGTCACTTTTATGATTTTTATTATTAAAACTGCAAATCAACAAACTTTGACATCTTTTTGGAGGGGTTGATGTTGTAATTACTGGGTAAAACCCCATGAGACAGGACCAATGTTAAATGCTTGAGTTGAACACATGGTGCACAGCAAAAAAGAAAAAAAACATGTAGAAATTCCTGACCAAATAACTACTCAATTCTTTCTTATACATATAAAACTACAATGTGAAAAATAAAGGCGTGTAAAATAACCATTTTTTGTCCCCCAAAGAATTTTTTTTAAATGATTTTTAAGATTTCCCACAGAACCGTCAATGGTAATAAAGAAATTTCATTTTTAAGAGTGCAGCCCACTCACCAATGAGGGGGGACCACTGAGCAGGTGGCCTGTACAGAGGGTAGTGCTTGGGGAAGGCAGTCTGCGTCCACTGGCCAGTAAACGTCAGTCGGTACTTAGCCGTGGAAGGGGCCGTGCACATGTGGTCCACATCCACCGGCATTGCAGGGACTCCACTCAGCAGGGCCAGAGTCACGGTCAGCCAGCAGTTCACTCTCAGAGATGTCATCTTTTCCATGTTGGTTCTACAAGGGAACAATGAACTGTTTTACCATGCAGGGCATGTGGACACATGCCATAACTAGGTTTGGACATTTTGGACCACTCCTTTCACTAAACCAAGTAACAATGGTAAAACGTGGAAATAAAACATTGTACATAAGCTGCCTCTGTGAATGATTTAATATAATTGTGTCACACACTGACTAAGGAGAAAAGAATGTAGGTCAGGATAACCGTATTCTGTCTGTTTTTCCAGGCACTGTTACATGGCATATTCAGCAAATAACAGACTGTCAATGAAATGTTATAGCTTGTTAAAAGTAATTCTTAACATAACAGTATTTTAAAACAAATTATCATTTTAATTAGCGTTGATTGTTACAATTTATATTTAATATTTATTACACTGTTATTTGGACATTGTTATTTAATTATTGTTATTGTATTATGTTATTATTGTTATTGGTCACACTTATTTATTTAAACCAAGATTTAATCTGAAAATTGAAAATCGTTTGCCTTATAAAACAGCATTTAAATACATATTCTGTAAAACTGAATTGATCATAATTAAGCAGAAGCAATTCAGCACTGTGCAACATGAATAAAACATAAAACACTTACAGGGTTTGCAGAGGCAGATGAGGTTTCCTGCAGAAGAGCTGAGTGGAGGTCACCTGTGCCCGGGCATTCAGAGGAAGACTGCACGATTACTGTGTGTCTTCCAGCTATTTATGCGTTTCCAGCAGTCCCCACAGTCTTACAATATCAATAACCTCCTGACCCCTCCCAGATGTAGAGTCGAGCTCTCCGCACTCTGCATTACAGCTCCATGTGGGACTCCCCTTCGGTTTCAGCAAAGCGAGTCACTGTTTGAATCAAGGTTCACACTTTTTTTATTTTTATTTCCAAACCTGATATGCATAGAGAAAGCAGCGTTATGAAGCTCCAGAGAGTTTTGCAGTCAGTTGAGGAGGTAGTATTATGGGCTTGGTTGATTGTGGAAACAGACTTGGCTGGTGGCTCAGCAGCGTGGAGGAACCCGGCAAGCCGAAAGCTAACTGATCCCGCCTGCAGCCAGTAATTGCTTCCACATGCTCACGTTTTTCGCCCTTCTCAAATTCTCTCCAGTTTCTCGACACTTAATTTGCTGAGAGCTGTTTGGATTTGGTTTTCTGCAAACCAGTTCCATTTCGGAGAGCTTGCTTAAAGGGTTTTTAAATTTTCCTCTGTTGTAAATTGGGCTTTGGCCCAGCCGGATTGCGACATCTAATGGGTTTGACATGTGTTTTACGCCTGTCTCAATCTGGGGTCAATTTCTGTCAACCATCTCTCATTGTTCATTTGAGTTGTCTCACATGTCACTACATTTGGTCACGATGGACCAAATAAAATATTAATAGAAACTACAGAAAGTATGTTCAAGTGAGTTTGGATTGATCACACAAATGGATTTGTTTAAGGATAACCGTTTAACGAGAAATAAATGCACGATAGGATCGTTAAAGGCTAAAATGTAGGTCATAATTTTCAAAACCCACTCAGTCTTGATGGCTTTACCAATTGGTCTTTTACCAGCTTACCACTTATGATGAAGGACAATGAATGCACAAAATGCATAGATATATTATATTCATTTGTAACTTAGGATGTTTACATAACAACTAAAACAGTTTTAGTTGAATTTTATTTTTTTTTTCATAACATTTTGGTTTTGGGGTCTTGAAAACCTTTGGAAAATGAAAACTCATGAAAAGTATCATTTGAACAGTTTTTTTGTTTGTTTGGTTTTTGCTGTATGACATTAACTGTTATTAAAAAGTAAATTAGTAAGTAAATGTAAAAACTATACTGTATGTTGCTGATGTCTGATATGTCTGAAATTTTGTCTTATACAATATCTTGTTACAATTTACTAAAATGTCAATTTGTAGAGTAAAAAGGTCCCATAATCCATGAAAATTTTACAAATTAGAAATAACATTTTAAAATGATTGTTTTTCAATGTAGCTAAACAAACGTGGTGTCATGAGAGATCAACAGAGAAAACGTATCTAGTTGGATAGGAAACTATCCTATATTTTTGCCTTATATGTCCTATATTTTTCTTGCATCACGATATGTAAACTGTACACCAATATGGAGAGAAGCTGAAAATTGATTCCATTTTCATGAGTTTTAAAAGGGGAATAAATGATATCAAATTTGTGTACAGATTACAAAGCTAAACACAATAAAGTGCCTAGTAACAAAGCTACACTACATGAATATGCATCATGTTTTCTGACATGGCTAGAATTTTATTAGAGAACAAATTTGAGCCATTAATCAGTTGACTGTCGGTGAATGTTCAAATGGTGATAAAGAATACTCACCAGCGACCAAATAAATATTTTATAATGTTTCCAAATTTCTCTCAGATCACACAGTGTGCACCTGGCTCAACTCTGCAAATCAGCATACTGTACTAACACTAACCTAAAAGTTTATTAATACCCTACTAATCTTCTAATGAGGGCCTCACGATGGCTCAGTGGGTAGCACGATCGCCTCACACCAAGAAGGTCACTGGTTCGAGCCTCGGCTGGGTCAGTTGGCATTTCTGTGTGGAGTTTGCATGTTCTCCCTGTGTTGGGATGGGTTTCCTCCGGGCGCTCCGGTTTTCCCCACAAGTCCAAAGACATGCACTATAGGTGAATTGGGTAAGCTATATTGTCCGTGGTGTATGAGTGTGAATGAGTGTGTTATGGGTGTTTCCCAGTGATGGGTTGCAGCTGGAAGGGCATCCGCTGCGTAAAACATGCTGGATAAGTTGGTGGTTCATTCCGCTGTGGCAACCCCAGATTAATAAAGGGACTAAGCCGAAAAGAAAATGAATGAATGAATAATCTTCTAATGAATGTTAGCAGATGTAGTTTCTTGGATTGTCAACAGAATGTCTAAAACAAGACCAATGAAGGTGCCCTATAAAGAAATCTAGGTATAGCTTGTTCAGTACATGTTCACACAGTGCACCTGAGGCACCATTGTTTTCTTTTTTTCTCATGTAAAACCCTGATGGAAAACAGGCCATCACAACATAGACTGTTGCGTTGCTCATGGGACTATTCATTAGCATCCCCTCAACATTCACATGTACTTTAGTTCACGCTTTACGTCAGTCGGACCTGACGTGCAGCCGCATCATTAGATGTTAAGCAGCCAAAAAACAGATTGAAATCTGCACAAGAGATTATTAATATGTAGACCCCTTGCAGCTTTTGATTGGCCACAGTGTTTCCTAGTTAGATTACGACAATGATAATTTTCCTCCCTTATTTTTAAGTTTATCTAAGTCTAAACGTACTATGTTTGTGGGACTCTTAGTTTGAAAGCGGGAGATGCACAAAAGTACCTTTGAATCAGAGCAAACACACACACTTTTAACATGTTTCGCTGTTTTTGCACATCTGCTTATGGGAAATATGACAGGATCCCCACCATAGAAGTAAATATATGCTGCTGTATGGAGATCCATTATGTTACTGTAAAAAAAAAAACATGATTTAGCATCTACAATCCGAGACTTCTGTTGTATGATTAAAACATTTTTGTTTATAGTTGTACTGACACTATGCAGATTCAAGCGGTTATGAGTTACATAGCTATTTTACAGCCATTTCTTTGTTTACCACTTCTTGAGGTGCAGCTGGATATCACCGATAGTTGGAACAGATCTTTTAATTCCAGTTTCTATGCAAATCCAGTTTTATGGACGTGATAATATGCGTCAATACTAAAATATGATAAATATGCACCTGTCAATCAAAACCAGTGGAGGTAATAAACGCACTGTTATGTCACAGCATGGTTGGCCTCAAAATCGCTGGGATTTGGACCTTTATTAAACGTTAGACATTTTTAAAAAAGGAATTTATGTGTTTGTACCACTCTAATAAGGTTGTGTACACGCTATGCTACACACATTTATGTCCAAACAGCTTCCAAAAGTTGATTTTGCTTGATAGGAGAGTAACCCAATTTTCACAGCAAATATTTTAAAAACTTCTACACGTGCCATTAGTTATTTATTCAAAGTGACCTAGTGACTGCCCAGGTTTGTTGTTCTGCCTTCGGGTTTTCTTGAAATACTCTGGCCTCTTTTTTGTTTATTTATTCCCAGTAAATAGTCAGTAAATGTGTTATTCTCGGCTGTTTTGGGAACTGTTGAGTTGAAAACAAAGAAATGTTACCAATAAAGATCTTGGCAAGAAAAGTTATGAAACCATGCACCAGTTCTGGATTCTTTTAAGTAGGTCACTTTTTTTAAGGAAAAAGTGAAAACTTGTTTATAAAGACAACAATGCCAGTTTTTTAACTGAAGTCTAATCATACAGTAGCACCTCAAGAAATGCCTTATTTTTCATTGCTATATTTCCACTACTATACTTCCTGTATGTCTTGCCATAATCAATCAATGTGCACTATGGGTATTTTTTCAGATTTAAATAAACATCAAATTTGAATTATTTCTTGAACTTTTACCATACTTAAAAATGTATTTAGTTCACTGTACCTATTAGCTCTTTCTGATGCATGATATCTCTTATAAAACAAGAGGTCTACTGTTGACCCGTAAAGTGAAACTTTCCTGTTATTCCCATTCACATTTTCCCAGTGTGATCATCTACTCACAGACCGGAGGTATAAAGAGCATGATTTACCAGGTCCTTCCTAAAAACAGATTCATTTTCCAGCTTGGTGGCATTTCATAGTGAACTTGAACCCCTGTCTTGATATTTATTGTTTGGCATGACTTATTTGACTTTAAATGGTGCAAAATCCATTTTCTGGATCATTCTGTTGTGACATAATGTAAATGTCAGTAATTTATAGCTTTTTTATGGTTAAAAATGTATTAATCTGCATAACATAATCAGCATCCATATTTAATAAAGTTTTATATTTATTAAAGTTTTAAAAAATGCACATAATCCTTTAACCAATTATTGAATATTTCTTGCAGGTATATAGGAAATTCTTCAAAGATTTTGTATAAAATGAAACATTTGAGTACTGATTTACAGAAATATCAAATGCAAAATTTTATATTTACACATATATAATGATTTTTTTTTTTACTTTTTGGTCAGCCAGACATTCATTCATTCATTTTCTTTTCGGCTTAGTCCCTTTATTAATCTGGGGTCGCCACAGCGAAATGAACCACCAACTTATCCAGCATATGTTTTATGTAGCGGATGCCCTTCCAGCTGCAACCCATCACTGGGAAACATCCATACACACCATTCACACTCATACACTATGGACAATTTAGCTTACCCAATTCACCTATACTGGATGTCTTTAGACTTGTGCGGGACACCGGAGCACCCGGAGGAAACCCATCCCAACACAGGGAGAACATGCAAACTCCACACAGAAATGCCAACTGACCCAGCCGAGGCTCGAACCAGTGACCTTCTTGCTGTGAGGCGATTGTGCTACCCACTGCGCCACCGTGCTGCCTTCAGCCAGACATATTTAAATTAATTATTTGAAATACCCACTGAAGTTTTAAAGGGGGCCAATATTCCCATTTTTTACAAGATGTACTTTAAATTTTAGGTGTCACCAGAATGAATCCCCAAAATACACCGCAGATCATTAATTATACCATGCCAGTTGAATCAAATACACACAGCTTTTGTGTGTGCCTCTTTAAATATAAATGAGCTTCTGCTCCCCACCCTATTTTAGAATGCCTTTGTCCTGTGTACGAGCTACTTTTGATGTACAGTATATGTGGACATACGTGTGTTCACTCTAGTGTAACATCTACTGTAACAAAACTACAATTTTTTAACTTAGCACTGTATATTTAGGTAATTTAGTTGTCCACATATACAAGTGTGAGTTTATATATAAAGGAAGCATATAAAAATGCAAGAAATGTGTCTACTTTTCTAATTAAGGATTAAAATAACAGACAAAAATGATCATAACAATGGTGATATTTAATTCAATGTTCCATTAGAATTAAGTATAATATATAAAACTCAAGAAAAATGTAAACGCAACACTTTTGCTTCTGCTCCCATTTATTATAAGCTGAAAACCAGTCAGTATCTGGTGTGACCACTATTTGCCTTACGCAGTAGTCCTTCACATAGAGATGATCAGGTTGTTGATTGTGGCCTGTGGAATGTTGATCCACTCCTCTTCAATGGCTGTGCAAAGTTGCTGAATATTGGCCGGAACTGGAACACGCTTTCATATGCCAATCCAGAGCATCCCAAACATGTTCAATGGGTGACATTTCCGGTGAGTATGCTGGCCATGCAAGAACTGGAATGTTTCCAGCTTCCAGGAATTGTGTACAGATCCTTGCAACACTGGGCTGTGCATTATCATGCTGCAACATGAGGTGATGTTTGTGGATGAATGGCACAACAATGGGCCTCAGGATCTTGTCACTGTGTCTCTATGCATTCAAAAAGCCATAAAAAAACATGCAGCTGTGTTCCTTGTCCATAACATATGCCTGCCCATACAATAACCCCACCGACACAATGGGCCAATTAATAACGTTGACATCAGCAAACCACTCACCCACACCATACACACTGTCTGCCATCTGCGCTGTACAGTGAAAACCTCTACAAAGGACAAAACCTCTAGACAAAACCTCTACAAAGTGCCAGATGCCATCAATAACGAGCATTTGCACACTCAAGTTGGTTACGAATACAAAGACGAACTGCAGTCAGGTCAAGACCTCGATGAGGACGACGAGTATGCAGATAAACTTCCCTGAGATGGTTTCTGACAGGTTCTGCAGAAATTCTTGGTTAAAGAAAGCAGCTGTCTCCGTGGCTGGTGGCACAACGTTCTAGAAGGTTAAAAAAATTAGGTGGAGGTCCTGGGATGGTGTGGTCTAGTGGTCTGCAGTTGTGGGTCCAGATGAATGTGCTGTTGTGTTATATTGTGATTGTGAGTTGTCTAAACTGTACTAAAAGTGTATTTAACGTCAGTCAAACATATGTAAACGTATGTACTGTAAGTCAGTGAAACGTAATGAAGCTCTATGCTAGTTTCCAGTCAATTTCATCTTCATTTTGTGCAGCCAGTTCCCTTGAGCAATAGAGGATGTGAAGTTAAGGGTCATTGCAGTGACCCTCACATTGGGAGTGTTAACCTATCCAGTGTTTGTGCTGACAGACGAGAGTTCTTAGCAACGTTAAAACAGGCTATTATAAAACAGCATTATGTAACAGTATTTGGAAAATAAATTATTGGCGGTGTTCTTCGTGGTAGTCTACACCCATAGTGCAAGCTGTTTGAAGGTGACAATAAGATGCTAACAAGAACCTTACGATCATATGCCAAATATCAACAGCACATAAAAGTTAATATGAAACATACACTCATGTGGCCTGAATCACAGTTTGATCCATCCCCCCTGCTGAATTATGTTCACATTCTGTACTTTTTTTTTTGCTTGTTTATTTTTCTGAACCATGGTACATTTGCATTATGAGTCTGGCAACTGTTTACTGCAGTTTGCAGGTTTCTAGGTGCAAAAGAAAATAAATAAAGGATGCTTTATTTCTTGCACGCTACAGTTTTGTACTTTAGATTTTGACATTTTGGTTTGTTTCCAAAGTGCCAATGCAAAACAGCATATGTGTCTATTTGTCACTAATGTAGTGCAAATGTTTAAAAAAATGGGGGAGTCAATTTTTGCAGATGAGCAGAAATAAGATATAAATTATCTTTGCTTACAGCATGTTTATGCTGCTTATGAGTTAGAAAACAAATTATAAAAACACTATTACATAAATTCATACATAATCAATAGCAGTTCACTTCTGTGATTTAATATGAACTAGAGCCCTGCAGAAGCCTCAGATCCAACACAAACCCACATAAAATCCTCAGTCCCGACTCCAAATCTTTGGTCAGGACTCCTTTTTGCCTTGTGATGCACTAGGTAACCTTTCAGGGTCCTCCATTGCTTTTGGTCATCCACATTATGCGTTGCATTAAAGGTTTTGCATGTATTTGTAAAATACAAATCATTTTATAAACCTGCATACTTTCAGAAATATGTTGAAGCACCTAACCCCACACATACCCGAAACCTACCCACTTCTGAACAGCATAAATAAGCAGCAGGCCAATTAAAGTGGAGTGACGTATATTTATTGCAAAAACAACCATATAAAAGTGGTACAAACAAGTTAGGTTGCATTCCAATTCCTCTAAAGCCATCCTATGTCTTTATGTGAAAAAACAGAGCATTTATGATGTTTTAATAACTAAAAACAACCCAGCTGTCTCTTGCTGATCCTCCAATTCAAAAAGATTCTCCAGCACATTAGTGTGACTTGATAGATCATGAGACACAGAGGGAGCCAATAGCATTTGACGCAATTAGTCATGAGTCTCAGAGGGAATCAACAGCATTCGACAACCGAAGCGGATGCAAGATGCATTTTCCTTTGGCAATATTTGAATTTGTGATAGACATCTGAGTTGTACGACAAATGGAGAACTTCCTGCAAACAAGTCTTTAATTGGGAAACAGTACGGGGTCTTCGTTGTCACATTTTGCGCTTCAAAATGTGCCCCAAATTCTCTATTGGAGACAGGTCAGCACTGCAGGCAGCCCAGTCAAGTAGCTGTATCCTCTTCCTGTGTAATGTGTGCAGAAAGTGGTCTTGTTGAAATATGCATGGGCGTCCCTAGAAAGAAGTGCAAGTTACCTTGGCAAGGGCACTGACACAACCCCATACCATGACAGACCCTGGCTTTTGGACTTGTTGCTGGAAACAGTCTGGATGATCCTTTTCTTTTTTGGTCCAGAGCACACGCCGTCCATTTCTCCCAAAAAAAATACCTGAAATACTGATTCATCTGACCACAGTACACATTTACACTGTGTGATGGTCCATCCCAGATACCTCTGAGCCCAGAGAAGTTGAAGGCGCTTCTGGACACTGTTAACATAGGGCTTCCTTTTGGCACAGTACAGTTTTAACTGGCATTTGTGGATGTAACTAAGTATTGTGGTACTTGACAAAAGTTTACCAAAGCCAAGATGAATGACAAGTCTTGATGCAATGCCGCCTTATAGATCGGGGATCACTGTTGTTCAGCTTAAGCTTGTGTCCTTGTCCTTTATGCACTGATTTTCCTCCAGATCCCTTGAATCTTCTAATTAGTTATGCACTGTTGAAGGTGAAATATCCAAATGTCTTCCTATCTTTCTTTGAGAAACATTGTTTTTAAACATTTTTAAAATGTTCTCTCATGTATGTGTTGGCAAACTGGCAATCCTCAGCCCATGCGCCTAAAGGACTAGACCTTTCTTGGGTGCTGCTTTTGTACCAAATCATGATTGCAATCACCTGTTGACATCACCTGTTTCAAATCACATCATTATTTAACCAATTTACCTGATTACAAGCCCTAAACTGCTGACCCAACTTCTTTTGGAATGTGTTGCAGGTCTGAATGACAGGAAAGGATGTATATTTACAAACGAAATGAAGTTGATCAGACAAAACATGATTTTTTTTGTGTTCAAACTGTCTGCAATCAAATACAAGTCAAAGTAAATTTGGAAATCATTACTTCCTTTTTTTGTGTGTGTGTTTTCTATACTGTCCCAACATTTTCTGATTTAGGGTTGTAGCACCGAAGGGGTACCCTGAGTATGACGAGAAGTGTGACGAGAAGGGGTCCTGAGTGAGTTTTGTGAGTTGAGAATGAGAATGTGTTGTCAAATCTAGTTCCTAGCAAGACACTTGTCTGACAGCTTATCAGAGATTTTGGCCCAATTGTTTTATGCAGACTCATGTAAAATTTTGCAATGGTCACAGGATTGCAAAAGAGTTCATTGTTCACATTATGTAAACAAACCAATTTGAGATGCCAAACAAACCCATGTGCACACCTCCTTACTCTCTGTATCTGCTCTAGATTTTCTGTTATGGAATCTTAAAGAGCACCTGCTATTTTATTAGGACTTTAAAGCCTGAACTGGGCCTGAGGTAAAGAGGCCCTCATTTAAAAGTAGAATATTTTGAACTCAAGCTTAGCATTACCAAAGAAAAGTTTTTGTTTGTTTGTTTGTTTTGTTCCTATCTTAAATGATTATAGATACAATGAATAAAATATAATATGTGTGTACATTTAAGTGAATGTGACTACTGTCACTCTGTTGCATTTGTGTTGTGTTTGTGTTCTTGGTTACATGCAACAGTTTGGCTTCTTTGGTGGAAACTGTTTATACAACACTATGTTTAGACAACACTATTTATACAAAAACGACAAACTTTATGGATGTTGGATGTTCACTTACACGACAAAACCATTTGGGGTCCGTCAAAGAGCAAGTTTTTTATATTTTTATTAACTACATTTATATATTCAAATAAACTTCAAACATGTGATTTATTTTATATGTATACATTACACTTGTTCAGACTATAGACTTTATCAAGTTCTTGACAGCCAAATCATCAGTGGCATATGTGCGTAGACGCATATATTTATTTATTTTTTCCCCTGATACTATTAGCCTGGCATGAATAATACCGACATGATCTCATTAATATTCACATGCATTTCTGTCGAGGTAACCCCTGGAGAGATTTAATATGGTTGTGATTATGTATTTGGCAATGTTTATGTATTTGGTTTTGGTGGCTTGGATGCTATGCTGCTGCTGCTTTGATTATTGGTGGAGAACAAGTACTGAGACTTGATACTGCCAGTATATTCACATGCTGTCTGAGAATATAACACTGCAGCAGTAAACATAACAGATATAACCTCCCAACAAAGTAGGAAAACATTAAGACAAAACAAACCAATGAAAACTTGGTTCTGTGTATTGACCTTATTTTTCACTTACTAGCAAGCCATTGGAAAATTGATTTTTGGATGTTAAAACAGTTTGTTATGATGCTTGATGTTGCAAACTG
Organism: Danio choprae; assembly: GCA_903798125.1. NCBI lineage: Eukaryota > Metazoa > Chordata > Actinopteri > Cypriniformes > Danionidae > Danio > Danio choprae. The sequence continues at coordinate 1,152,403 of CAIGQW010000952.1, forward strand.
ATATTTTCTTATTATATTATTCGTATTATTACATTTAGCAATAAACACACTTGTTTGTAGAATTAGTTTGACCATTTTCTGCTGTGTATTATTCCTGGCCATTTCTCCTCCCATAGGCTCAATCAGAAGTTCTTAAACAATTGTAAAAATGAGCACATCTCCGCATTGCAGAATAAGGTCAATAAACAGTTGCATTAGCCAACACCCATATTCTCACACATGAGATAACTCGGACAGAATGAATGACATAAACACCCCCCAAAACAAGCATATCTATTGCCAAGATATGTTATTTGTTTTATTTTTCTCTCTTTCTCTCTCTCTCTTGCACCATTGAGCACAAGACTGGGACTTTTTATGTATGCATTGTCCTTGATGAATGGCATCAAGGTAGCATTAATGTAATAGACTATGTGTGCCTTGGCTACCTTGCTGAACTGCTTAGTAGTAGTGAACTAGATTATTTGTGCCTGGGCTATTTTGTCAAATGGCTTAACACTAGTGAATAGCCTAATACATATGACTATGTGTACCTGGTCTACCTTGCAAACAGCTTTGCACTAATACTGCAAAATATGTGTCCTTGTTATGAAAGAAGCAGCACATTGCAGGTAAACAACACCCACCCAAGCAAAAATGAATGAGAACCTTGATTATATTGTTCAATTTATATATATATATATATATATATATATATATATACATAGATTCATATTAAATAGATTAAACGACTGAAGACACATGGAATTTCTTCTAATGTTTTCTGATTGTTTTCTGGTGGATCCGGAATTTTTTTTATTAACTATTAAATAATTTCTGCTGTTCCTCACACAAAATTGTATTCTTGCAAAGGACTGTGCAAAGGACTGTGACAATAACACATTGTCATTTGGACTACTTTTGGTGCTGCCTTTGATGATTTGTGGTGACTACACTTTTAAATTATACATCATGTTAATAAATTTCTAGTAATATCTTTGAAATTCATAGGATTATCTTTTAAATGCCACATTGTTACAAAATATCTATTACACTATCATTGTAAAATAGCTGTTTAAAATGGTTATTGTAACGCCATGGTGGCGGATGATGACATAACGAGACGGAGAACGAGATACATTAACAAAACGAGTTTATTGAACACTTACGGGGAACAGATACTGGATGCGGGAAGACAGGACTACACAGGAACTGAACCACACGAATCAAAGTAACCACAATACCGGACCACAATGGACACAGACGAAAGGGTATAAATGGATAAGGGGATGATTAAACTAATGACACACAAGGGATGAACACAGGTGGAACAAATGAACATTGACGGTGGCGGGAAAAGGACAAAGAAAGCACATGATGAAAACAAATGACACGTGGACAGGACAGAACACTGACAGTACCCCCCCCTTTTGAAGGCGCGTCCTCGCGGCTTCAACAGGAAACAACAAAATGAAGGAGGGTAGAAGGGGAGGGTACAAGGGAGGAGTCTGAGGGAGACACAGGAAGGGAACTGGAGCAGGAGGACCCAGGACACAGCCAGAAGGACGGCCCCGGGCGGAGTCGAGGAAGGGAGGAACCATGGAGGAGGAGTGGCTGCTGACTCCAGGGGGCCGACCGAGGGAGCTGGCGCTGATGGCGGTGGAGCCCAAGGAAGTGACGGAGAGTCGTAGGGCGAAGGTGACGCCGAGGTCTCTGAGGGCCGGGCGAAGCAGGTGGCTCACCCGAGCAAGGCGACGGCGGGGTTCCGGAAGCCCGCGGCGTAGCCAGAGCGACGGAGGACCAAGGCGCAGCTGGAGGGAAGGAGGAGCTCAACGCAGCCGGTGGGACGGTGCGATGAGGTGCAGCCGGAAGAGTGGAGTCCAGAGGCGAAGGAAGGGCGACGACTGACCAAGGTGGAGCCGGAGGGACGAGGGAGCCTGGCGGAGCTGGTGGGCGGACGGCCCACGACGAAGACGAGGGAGGAGTGAGCCAACGCGGAGCCCTAGGGTCGAAGGGCCGAGGTGGAGTCCGCAGCTCGGAGGTTGTAGGAGCTGACGCTGGGCGACACCCTCCAGAGGGCGACGCAGACAGGTAGCACCCACAAGCGAGCTCCATTTCCGGAGCTGGAGGACGAGCTGGGGGGCTGGCTGACTGCAGCAGTGCTGGAGCTGGATGACTGGCTTCAGTTCTGGGGGACCGTGGGAAGCTACTCATGACCCTGGAGCTGAGGCTTTTTACGAGAAGGGCGATTAAAAAACTGTGCGGAAACAGTTGGTTGCTGCCTGAAAACAGCGGAAGGATATTGCTGCCTGAAAACAGCGGAAGGTTAAAAATAAAGCCCCAGAAGCCAATGAGTAGCCTCCCAGTGTCCAGCCGCTGTTCATCTGCATAGGGGGGGTGGGCGGGACTCTCGCGGGTATCCGCCAGGACTCCCCCTCTTGGCGGTGTTGCCGGCTCACAAACCTGGTCAGACGGGGGTTTAAGCTCCTCCATCTTAGCTCGATTCCGCTCCGTCGCTCTAGGGGGCGATGGCTCATCGGCTAGGGGTGGCTCTCCGTCTGCGGTGGGCTCTGGCAAGCGCTCCCTGCAGGTGGATGGTGATTCTTGGCTGGTCACTGGGTCGGGAGTGGCACTGGCGAGATCTTCCTCCAGGAAGGCGGTGAGTAGAAATCCTTTACTCGCCAGTGTCCACTCCATTCTTGTGGCGATGTTGCCCCGAGGACCATCTTCGGGCGATCGTGCTCTGCTAGAGATGATGGGCGTGCAGAGCACGTCGCCCGGAAAGCTGTTCACAGTCGCTCGGATATGGTCCTCAGGGCTGCTGTCCCCCTGCTCCAGCAGGCGGTGAAGAGAAACGGGAAGGTGGGTGGGTTCCAGGGAAACACGAGGGGAAGAAAATAAAACACTGAGGGGCAAAAAGACTAAAAAAAGAAAATCGGGGGAATGCACGCCGCTATTTTTGGTTCCGGTATTATGTAACGCCATGGTGGCGGATGATGACATAACGAGACAGAGAACGAGATACATTAACAAAACGGGTTTATTGAACACTTACGGGGAACAGATACTGGATGCGGGAAGACAGGACTACACAGGAACTGAACCACACGAATCAAAGTAACCACAATACCGGACCACAATGGACACAGACGAAAGGGTATAAATGGATAAGGGGACGATTAAACTAATGACACACAAGGGATGAACATAGGTGGAACAAATGAACATTGACGGTGGTGGGAAAAGGACAAAGAAAGCACATGATGAAAACAAATGACACGTGGACAGGACAGAACACTGACAGTTATTATATCCAAAAATATAAAACATTTATTCATAAAGTGAAAAACGTGTGCCTTTACAAGTATCTATAAAAGATCTGTAAATATTTTTATTTGAGCTGCAAGAATGTTATATTTCAAATGTTTTAATACATCCAAATGGACCGTTTCTGCATCAAAACTAAAAAACTAACAAAAATTAAGTTTTATAGCTGCAAAAGTTGAGAAATAATATTTACATTAACAATGTTACCAGCATTATACTTTTTTTGGTAATTTTTGCAGATTTAAAAAAATAATCTGTATTTAAGTGTTGTTGTTGTTGTCTAAACTTTCCATGAAAATGTTTATGTACTGTATATCTGACTTCCATTCTGGAGGGCTCTTTCCTATCATTTTGAAGGGTTTACCTTCAAGTGTAGGGGACCAGAAAAGGGCTTTCTTGGAATACATTCTTGTATCACCTTGTGCCATCAGTTTAACAGTTTAAATATGCAATAACCATGCAGCAAAAAGTGTTGATCACCTATGAAATCTTTAATTCTGAAGGGCCTACTGAATTGGCAGTTTGGAGCACTTCAGTTTGGAATGACCATCCAGAGACAGATATATCATGTTTGGTGTGCAGTGTTAATTAAATATTCCTTGCTCTTGAAAAACTGTTAACACAATAATGTTCCCGTTGAGGTCATGCTGGAGATAATAATGCTGAAAAATCATGATTTCAGGATGTTTTTGAGTTGTACTCAAAAGCCATTTCTTCTTGGTTCTTTGTTTTGGACTGCTAAAAGTTACATGTGGAGGAGTAATCACACATTTTTATTTTCTTCATCCTCAATAGCCAATCATGCCCTGTCTGTAAACTCTCCCATGGCACACCATTAAAACCTTGGCAACTCAATATGAATTTTAGCCACTGATCTGAAGTTGGGTCTTAAACTTCAGTGTATATTTGTGTTTTCATCCATGTAAACTCATCATCTAGGCATAAGATTGTATCCAATTGTTTTTGAAACCTTATTACACACATCTCATTACTTGAGACTTGATTTACTCAAAGGTTATAACCCGAGACTTGGATTAAAACTCGCACTTGGACTCGCGTCTGAAATGTGCAAGCCAAAGCTAAAGGCCAACACAGCATTTTTTGCTTTATCCCACTTGATTTCTGTCAGAACAATTGTCAATATATTGATTAAGAGGAAGAATGTTTTTGCACTACATTCACCCTTGTCTGTCAATGATAGAAACAGTTATTTGGCATTAGTCGGGTAAGTAGAATTTAAAGAGGCTGATATAAATGTGAACTTAGTCCAGTTGATTTTAGCCAAATGTGACTTCATCAATATGTCATGATGAATTAAACCCAACAATGCATGTGGTTTAACATGCCTATGTCACAAGTTGTGTCAGTTTTTGAAAAAAAAGTTAAGATGTTTGTGTACATGTACACTTATTGTGCCAAAATCATTTAAAGGCAGCTGAACTCTTTATGGTTTTTGAAAACAAAAAAATGTGACTTTAAACAACCTTGGAAAGTCATGTGCATATGTTTATGCCAAAGGGTTTTGGAAATGAACTTGGGGAAAATATTAGACATTGTCTGTTGTTTGCAAGAATCATAAGATGTGAATGTGTCTGTGTTATTCCTTAAGGGATTTATGATTATAAGCAGTGCATTCCAGATGATGGTGTAATTGTTGAAATCATAGGTCAGTTTATGATAAAGAGCTGATGTTTTCACATTGTAACATTGTTTTAGTAGGTGTTTGTTTTTGCAAGGATTTGGATAAAGCAAGTCAATGAATCACAGAAAAGCAGATTACACCTTTGTAATGGATTACAATTTTTCCCTTAAGTATTGTAAACTGACATTCTGTAATAAGCAGCCACTGACTTGCACACCTGCCCTTTTGGTTTTCTTCTTTTAAAATAGCCTGTAAATCCTTTCACCGGACTACATTTTACCACTGCACTTTGAGGAGGTTGAATCTAATGCATTTGTCATTCTGTTGATCTTTTAAATGATCTACAGTTGGTGTTGATATGATATATACTCCATAGCACTGCATTGTACCCTCTGTCTTTACATGCACATGAACTTTAATGACATCCCAATCCTAATCTGTGTGGTTTAATATGGACCGTTTGAAGCTACCTACTGTACAACAGCTTCAGCTCTTCTTTGAAGGCTTATCTCTAAGGATTGGAGTGTGTTTACTAGAATTGTTGTCCATTTGTGAGGTCAGGATCCGATGTTGGACAAAAAGTGGACTTGCACTATGGACTTGCACTAATTCATACCAAAGATAATCTATCAGAAATAAAAATCTTTGTTTGAAGGACTTTGTGGACCTTTTCCTTACCCCTATGCCTTCAAGCAAAAGATTATTGGGACAATTAAGGATTGGTAAGTGGAAAAGCTAAGGGGTAAAATTAAGCCTTACTGCACAAGTTGCAACCTATCAAGTAAACCATGCTTAAATTCACTGAGCTCCTGAGAATGACCCATTCTTTAACACATGCTTGTAGAAGCAATCTGCATGCCTAGGTGGTTGATGTTATACACCTTTGGTCATGTAAGTGACTGGAACACCTGGGCTGTTTCCTCAATATGCATTCTTAAGTGATCTTGCCTCCTTGTGTTCTTATCCAATGTCATCAATTCCAAAGTTCAATTCCAGCTATGTACATTCTGTGTCAGAATGTCTGTTTTTGTTTTGGATATTAGATCCTGCCCACTGTCAGATTACTCAATATTATTTACACATTCTGGTTTGCCAGTTGAAAGAAAACAGTGTAATGCAGTCATGGAAGACAGCAAACAAACTGAGCCCAGACTCTACAGCTACCCTAAAAACAAACAAACAAAAACTTGGAAGTGTTTATTCAAGGGATTTCAATCATTGTCTGTTTTCCATTTCCCTCATGTCAGGGTGTCATTAGAATCAAAGCTGAAAGATGAACATCACATTTTCAGATGAAAAATCTCACTGTTACCCTGAGGTAAAATCATTGCGAGAGAAGTACATAACTGATGCCGTTGAGGAAGACGGCGAGCATGATGACAGCTGGGCCCTCACTTTGTTCTCCTCTCCCACACAGACCATTGATCAGCACCTCACTACGTAAAGTTTCATAAACTAATTTCGAGAGGAGCACGTGATATGATTGATCGCAGCCGGTCTCCCATCAGTAATCACTAGTAAGCCAATCAGATTAATACAAACTCCCTATAAGTAGCCTGTCAAAAAACTACTCTCTTATCTTCGTTTTCGAAGAATGCTTCCCGCTACAAACGCTCCAGCATTGCACCATTTAACCTATCGATACAGAAGAACAACCAAACAATAACATAACTTCAGCCACAGCCCTGCTCTCCCCGAAACTTCAGCCGCAGCCCAGCGCCACCCAGCCTCGCCAGCATACGAGCAGTTCTACTATCGAGCCTAAGGTCCCGCAAGACGGAACCGGTGTAACACCGGCCCACCAGCTCTTCCTCCATCCAACAACATGGAGGTCAAAATATCTTCTTCTCCATCTACTTCAAGCAACTACATACCTCCACCTGACTCATCCTTCACATCAGCAATCTCCAGCCAACAAACTCTGCCTAAACTCTCAGACGTCGGTATCCACTATTCTAAACCATTGCAATGAAGCCGAACTCTCCCATACCGATCCACCCGCGTTACATAGCATGAATTAAGGAGAAACTTTGCCAAAATAACGACTCCCCAACAAAGACCAAACATTTTTATACACCTTCCGAAAGCAGAGACTTGCGTGACCAGAACGACACTAGCGTCATCTGTCAATACTGGCATCAACCACAAGATAATAACGAAATAAACCCACCTCACAAGCCTTCCGCCTGCCCAGAGATCCATAACATTCCAACAGCATGGAGCAGTTCGACTACACGGGGTCCAGGCAATCCAATTGCGTAAAACATCAGTCCAAAAAAGAAAAACCCATTCATGCATCAACAACCACGGAAAACATTGCTGTCACCCAGACTAGTCACTGAATCGCGTTCTACAGAGTAGCGTTTTTACATGTAAACAAAAAGTCCCAAAATGGCCGCCGATCTTGATTGACAGTTCGTTCAACCAATAGCTGAAAGGAGAAGCCCCGCCATACAAAGAGTTCCCAGGACCCAGAAAGTCCCGCCTTCTCTCTTGAAAGTTATGAATGACCCCGTTGCAAACGCGTATAATGACTTTGGCCAAATATGCTCGTGACTCTTGAATCATGTTAAGATTGCAAGGGCAAGGCTGTTTAAGCATGGTTTAAATTAAATGATGTCACCATTCTTAAAATTATTGATTAGACGACAGCAGTTAATTTATATATATATATATATATATTTTTTTATTATTATTTATATTAACTAGATCATTATATATATAAAAAAAAAACACTGCCACATTTGATAGAATTAGAAATTAGAACTTGTGAAAGATTAATTTGCAGATAGCAAACAAAGTATAGAAATCCTATCATAAGGCAGTGACTTATGTCCATACACATGAGCGTCACGAGCCACAAGTGTGATAAGCAAGTTTACAATGGCAAGTCGGTTGGATGTGAAAACGACAAAGAAACAAACTCCCCGCTTGACTGCTATGACTAGGAAGAGGATATTCCTGACAAATGGAGTAACGTTTCATCTATTGACGGGGCGATAGATACAATTGCATTTTAAGCAATTTCAATGTCACTAAAGGGGTTTAAACTCCAATCCACTATCACTCTACCTACTCAGTCTTCAAGAGGTACTTCCAGGACCACCAGCCAAGCCACACCCCATATCCTCAGCTCTCCAACCATCCACCGTCCTGTGGGGGGGACGAATGCCCACCTCTATCATCCTTGCACTTTACGATAATGAAGTTCTCGTAACATGCGCTAACAAAGCGCTTCCATTCCATTCACATTTTATAACCAAATCGCTGACTCTCTCTTTCTCGTTTTTCATTCCAGAGATTCAGATGGCTGGCACCAGAAGCAGAGCCACATCCGACTCCCATCCCTCCTTATTCAGAGATGATATTCCCATAAATCACCCCATGCACAACTTGCATCAAACATCCTTAGCTCTTATTTTACAAGCAGTAGCCCCCAAAACACTACAATCGTACCTCACTGCATGGAAAGCATTTAAACAGTTCCATTCCCCGTACAATACTACATTTCCCAAATTTTCCCTACTTACAAACACGTCATTCATCACATATCTCGATTCACACAAACACATCCAAACCAGCTCCATTACAGCTACCTAAGTGGAATTCAATTTTTCACAAGCTCATGTATGGCTCCACATCTGATTCCATAGCCAATACCCAAACCAGGCTTCTTATTTAAGGCATTAAACCCCCCTCCCCCCCTGCCTATTACACACAATATCCTTTCCAAATGCATTTCTACACTAAGAAAAGAACACCGATCTATACATACAGACCACACCCTTGATCAATCTCGTAAAGAACACTTCTTATATATATATTCAACATTCCCTCCCCCACAAGCCCATCTCCAAACACTTCTAGCATACAGGAAAACACTAAGTTTCAATCCCCTCTCCCCGCTCTTCACAGACAACACAAACCACCCAGTAACTCGTTTCTGGTTTCAAAAACACCTGAAAACAGTCCTTCACCTTTCAGGATTCCCACCAGAATTATACTCCAGTCATTCATTCAGATTTGGAGCCGCCACCACAGCAGCACACAAAGGGCTATGACAACAATACATACAAACACTGGGAAGGTGGTCACAA
>CAIGQW010000952.1:1161847-1189996 GCA_903798125.1 Danio choprae
TATATGCACCCACGCACATAAATATATATGTATATATAGTGCCGTCACTCCCCAGCTCTAGCTCCCGCAGGAGCGGTCCCCGAGCATCCAACTCCCGCAGGAGTCATCGCCCAACTGCCACTCACCCTCCAGCTGGAGTCTTCAACCTCCCTTCCTCTACCCTGATTCCAGTTGGAGAAGGCACGTACATATATAGCTCTAACTCCCGCAGGAGTGCCCACGAGCTTGACTCCCGCAGGAGTCCGTACATTGCCCCTCCCAGGCCCTAGATTACCCCATTATATATATATATTTAAATATACATATATATTTATATATAGTGCTGCCACTCCCCAGCTCTATCTCCATCTGGAGTGTTCCTCGAGCAATCGACTCTCCAAGAGTCAACGACCCCCCCCTTCCCCCGCCCCCTCCCCCCCCCCCTCCAGCAGGAGTCCTCATCACCCCTCCCCCTTTTCCCTGACTCCAGCAGGATCCCGCATACCCCAAGCCCTGACTCCCGCAGGAGTCTTCATCACCCGCCCCCCCCCACGCCAACCCTGCTCGGGCTCCCGCAGGAGTCTGTGTCACCCTTTGCTCCCGCAGGAGCCCCCTTTTCCGTTTCCAACACTATATCCAGCAGCCGGATATAGCATTTCTAGCCTTCGGGGGAGCTCTAGAGAACTATCTGATCTTGTACCCCTTATATGCTTAGTTACCAGGGGGAGCTCTCGAGAACTAGCTGATCTCGTACCCCCTTATATGCTTATTTACCAGGCGGGAGCCCTGGGCTCAATTATCTCCGAGCTCAGGGTTCTCTCCCGGGACAGCATGCCAAACCTGCTATTATTATCAAGCAATATCTAAGTGTGAACTCTTGAAACACAGATCCTAGACTTTTCTGCCCATCCCTGTGCACTTTGCTTGTTCTACTTCCCTAATAAATCGCCCTACTGGCAGGGTGCGAACTATGGGGGAGCTAGAGGAACCCGGCTCTCCCAATTAACACATGGGCTCCCTTAAAAACATGACTTGTGAAATTTTTGGTGACACTGCAAACATGTTGGACAACGCCCAATTAAGCTGAAAGAGCAAAGTAAACTTGACCAAACGGAACACTTTTGGTTTTCGTTCACGTTCAAATTCGCAGTGTAAATCATGTGTACTTTTACCAGAGTAAAAAGTGATCCCATGACATTCTATAGGCCTATGTAAAATAAAAAAAAGCATATGCTGTCCTCATTATCTTAAACTTTTTGAGTGCATCGGAAAAATTATAGGCTACATGACAAGGTTAATTTTATTTTTTGTTGTTAAGTGAAACATATACGTGTTTTTTGATTTGATATAAATTAATGTAGCCTATTGTTCCTCTCACAAAAGCACTTGCAGGTAAAATTAGGCAACAATGTTCTGTTGTTTAGGCTGCTGTTGTTTGTGCATGTAAAAATAAACCCTTCAAAAGATATTTTCAAGGGTCAAAAAATGTTTAAGAGCCCCTATTATGCATTATAAAAGGTCACATTTGGTTTTGGGGGTCTCTAACAACAGGCTGCCCAGATAGCACACATGCGTCGCAAAGACGTCTGCTGGACATCCGCGTTTTCATCTAGGAGACGTCTCATTTAGGGCGTTTGCTCCTCTGGAAAACATCATATAGACGTCCTTGTCAGACATTCAAACAACATATATGCAATGCATCGCAGATGTTCATTATGTTAGGTCTGTGAGACATCTTATTTATGTAGCATAGACGTCGTTTTTAATTTTTTATTTAGACATTCCCTCATCCATACTGCTATAAATAACAATAACAGTTAAACTGATTATACATCCGTCTACACATATATGATAAGCTCAAGTATTTTCCACTCAAAAATAATACAACAGCTGAAGAATCATTTGTAGAATTTTATTATATTATATTACAATTCATATTTTTTTAACAAAACCAATTAAAAATTTCAGGAGTTCAAGACTCATCGTATAGACGGCGTATAGAGGTAAAGAAGACGCCTCATTAACAAATAAAAACGTTCGATCGAATGTGATGTTTAGCAGATGTTATAATCTTTCAAAGACGTCTCCGTGACGTACGTGTGCTATCTGGGTGATATGCATGCTAGGTCAAAATACACTTTCATTGTCTTACAATATGCATTTATTTTGACCTAATTTTCCCAATGACTCCCATATGACTTGTTCAGCGATTCATTTGTTCCCAAACCCCTGCTTTGCGTGATGCTAATCTGCGCTCATTGCGCTTGGTCGACTGCGTTCAGCGCGAGACAGTAAAGAAAGCCCACCATGGCTTATCCACATTGTTGAAGTAGCCAGAGTGCAAAGTTTATGTGAGTCCAATGCAGGAGTGCATTAAAGCAATGCAGTTAAACACCAGCGTATTGCTCTATTCTTAACCATAAGTAAAAACAACAACACACATTCAGTGTTAATCTACACCACAGCACGTGTGTAAGAACAGCTGATGGTGGCCATAGCAATGACAAATGGCAGCGAATCACGAGCTCACAAGCACATTTAAATCAGTAAAGAAAGTGACAGGCATTGCGTTTTCAATGTGGTATTAGACGCAACATGTGAATAAAAAGAGTTAACCAGATACAGTTAAATACATACTTTGCAAGCTAGAGAAAACAAGGAGGCAACCATTTTAATCACACTTACAGCTTGTGATCCAGAGGAAGGAGAAACCGGTCCATTAACTGTACTGACAAAGTTCTTGTCAAGGTCTGACAAAGTCCCATACATTAATAGTCTTTGCTTATTCTTTCTTTAACAAACTGACGGCGAATCCCCCATTGTAGGGTAGATTATTGTATTAATCATCAGAATGCTCACTTATTAATATTAACTCATCTTCAGTCATGATCAATCCCACACCCACACTCCACTAGTGTTTGAAGGGAAAGGCGCGTTCACGTTTTAACCGTATCCAGCACCTCATATATGGTATTGTTTCGTGTTGCCGTCAATACAAACAGGCAAAGATTCAGATGAAAGACAAATCATATTAAACCTCAGCTGGATGTTTTCATTCACGTAGAGCTGTGTTACACACTACACGGAAGATCATTTTCAATAATCCATAATAGGGGTTCTTTAATAATGGGTAAACAAGAGCATTTTAGCGAGAAAGTGAACCAAAACTATCTCTGAGGTGTTCTGTTCATTTAGCCTATTTTGTAATATTAGTTACAATAATATTCATATTTGTTTCATATATTGCTTGTTTATTTGGCAGTTTGAGGACAGGGATCCTGTAAGTGGCATACATCTATGTAAGTCATTGTTGCAAGGGATGCTCAAGATTGCTCATTCATTTGCACATGGAGAACTGAATTGAAAAGATTTTAGTTCGATTTTAACTATTTGTTAAGTAAAATGTCAACATGTTTGGTTATTGTTTATGCACTGCAAATAAAAAAGAAGAAGAAAGAAGTATGCTATGCATTTTTAACTGATCATAATTTACAGCTTAATATAATTCTTAGAAATGTTTTGTGATTGTGTGTGTTTGTGTCTAAACTGTTTTTGTATCTGAAGATCTGGAGTAGTTATTCATATTAGACATTAGGTATTCATTACACAGAATGTTATAAGTATTTATTTGTTCATGCAGAGATTAGTTTAAATGATGTGAGCCTATTGTAGGTGAACATGCTGAGCTGACATAAGTAGATCACCTATTAAAGATCATGATCTCATGTGAATTTTTAACATTTGTTTTATTGATTTCATATGAATTTATTAAGTCTAATCTTCTATTTCTCCAATTAAAGCTCTGGAGCAAGACAAGTCTATTATTGCACTGCAAACAATGTTTAGCATTTGCTTATTGTTAAAAATCAAAAGGCATAAGATTGTAACATCATAACTTGATTGTTGAACATGTGGAATATTTACATAATACAAAATTTACAGAACGTCTATATGTTCTATGTGAACTTCTTGTGTAAATGCATTATTGTAACCAATCCTGAGCAAGATTAATTGTTGTGAGTCTGATAAAAGGTCTTAAGTTCTTATTTGCTTATGGCAAGCTGTAGGGCATAATTTGTCTGAACAAAAACTTAATGAAAATGCAAAATAAACTTTGCGTGGATGGAGTTGAAGCTAAATCTATTAAAGTCTATTGAACAATGAAAAATAAGCAAATCTTTAAGCTTTGCCTTGCTGGGAAGAGACCCAGACTTGAGGCGAAAAAAACAAAACCACATCTTTGGGCTAGACAAAATGTCAAGAGGAGTTCAACAAACTCGTATAATCATACTGGTACTACCTAAGGATGGAATTTGGTTTTACCAGATTGTAAAGCCAGCTCATAAAAAAAAAATCTACACAGTTTTGGCATAACTAGTGGAAAATGAATTCAGTCTGCTCTTTCGTGATCATAACATCTCACGTGCCTTTTTCAGAAATACCCACGTGTGGCCCACTAGTTCAAGAAAGACCAGCAGAAAACATTTGAGAAAGAGGTCAGTTGTGTCTCACGTGTGATGTTACAAGCATACGAGTGAGACGGCGTGGATTCAATTTACAAACGTAAACTAAATCACTCAAGACAGCTTTAGAGTGGCACTGACTGAAATACCGCCAAACCCTCCAGACTGTCCTCAAGACTTGTTTGAAATATTTACATAACTGTTTTAAATGGTCTACTTGGATTGTATAGAGTTTTTTTATTGGTCTATGAACAAATTAGGTGCCAAACTCTACTTTATCCACATATGGAAAACAAAAACTTTGGAAATGTGGGTCAAGCAAGAGCCATTTTTGGAAGCAGTGATGGACAGCATAATTATACAAGTGTTTGCAATAACGGGGCTTCTGTCCAAAATCTGACAGCCTTTTTACGAGATCTTTTATTCCTTTGCTTTGTTGTTTTTTAGCAATTCCTTTTATTTTTAGGATAGCCTTTTCTGCAGTTGGGACGTGATGTAGTTTGTGTATGTTTCAGGTAAAATAGTTTAACTGATGAACTATAACATCAAAGCTACGTTTCTTCTGGCATCAACGATATTCTCACTAGAATTTTTTAAAGTGCTTTTAAAGTCACAATCTTACAAACAGTTCTAATACAAACTTACTGAGAAAATGACTAAAATGATTAAAAAGGGCTTTAATTGTGGTTCTAAACATCACTTTTAATTCCAGGTAAAGAAACATTCATTATTTTTTAAAGCAAGTATGAAATCCTGGTTTGTAAACAGAAGACACAGTTTTTGCATTGTTCACCCTGTATTAGTGCCAGACACACAGTTTTAGGACTCATCCTAAAATGCACACTTCAATGTGCACTTGTGTTCTTACAGATTTAAGATGCATGTTTAATTTAAAAGCCATGTGCATGTGTCCTTTAAAGAATGTGGTAAACTAAGCTGATGGTTGGCTGTTGGGCAACGTCGGGCCATCTGTGCGCATGCTAGTTTGTTTGGGGTGTTCCTTCAGGCTGATGTTGGAGGAAGATTGCTCGATTCAGCATGTAGAATGGGCGTTGATTATTGGTGAAATAAAGCACTCTGATTGGCTGTTCAGCTATGAATCAGACCGTGAGAACAAAAACTGAGGTGACAAAACCAAGCAAAAGACACAAGTCAAGAGGGAACACAAAGAAACCGGTTGTAATTTTGTTTAATTTTGAAATATTACAAGGAGTCCCTCTAAGGTGATGTTACAATTATAAATGCTGCTTTGTAATGTAATGTAATGTGCATATAATGTGCATTATATAGGACATTTATTGTGTATGGCCATACACCTAGATTATGTGACAGCAGCCACAGGACAACGGCACCAGTGGGCTCACCACACACCAGCTTCAGGTGGAGAGAAGAGACAGTGTTTCAGCCAATTCAGTGGATGGGGATTATTGGGAGGCCATAATGGGAAAGGGAATTTGGCCAGGACACAAGGGTTACACCTTTACTCCTTGCTATGATATTTTTAATGACCACAGAGAGTCAGGGTCTTGGTTTAATGTCTCATTCGAAAGATGAGACATTAAAACATTTCCCTTTTGTGAAATGACAGTACACATACTGCCACCACCATGTATTGAAAGATACATGCTCTCACACCGGTGCAGAAAATACGCTCTTGTTTCAGTCAGCTGTCATCCAGTACACACCCAGCTTTTTGGTCCAGATGGGACCAGATGCAGTCAACGCAAGGCAACAATACAGTAGGTTTTCGTTGACACTAGTTCTTTGACATTGACTTGAAGTCTCCCAGGCTTAAGTCCACGAGACTGTAAGTTTTAGCATTCTGAAGAGTGCTTGTTTATACCTATACCTCTAACAAGATGGACACTTACGTTGCTGATAAGGCAGGGGTTCACTTCTGACTATGCTGCAGCTCTGCCTCTTTCTTCATTTGGCCAGAAGACAACTAGTCCCCCGACTGAGCCTGGTTTCACCCAAGATTTTTTTCTCCATTTCTGTCAATTGCTGGAGTTTGGATTCTGCCACTCTTTCCTTTGTCTTGCTTAGTTGGGTAAGTTAGAGCTGCCTTATAGTAAATCCCGTCCTTCAGCATTGATATTAAAATTTCAACTGAACTGAATCATCACCAAACTAATTAAAAAACAATATCCTCAGAACTTAATGTGCCTGATGTATTGAATCCTTTCCACAATGATAACATTTCATACCTGATTCTCTGTTTTTGCCCGTTCATTTCTGTAAAGCTGCTTTGGCACAATCTGCATATAAAGTACTATTTAAATAAAAGGGGACTTGACTTGACTTCTGCCAAAAGGTCAGGAGTCGACGTGTGGAACACGTGGAGAGGCGACGTGTGGGAGAGGAGAGGCGACGTGTGGAACATTCAAACCATATAGCCCAACCAAGGCTGACTGATGGACCAACAAAACTCAATGGCTGACCATTGGCTTGGTTTGTGCCAGAAGAGTCAACAGAAGAGTCAAGCTTTAAATAGGAAAGATTATCGAAACACTTCAATTTAAGCAAGATGCTAATGATCTAATCCAATTCAATGATCTATACTGTGCTAAGCTAAACGTGCTACAGCCAGATCCAGAGATCAGTGTTCCTTTAAACGGTTAGTTTACCCAAAATAAAGATTGCTATAAATTACTCACCCTCATGTCTTTCTAAAACCGTGAGACCTTTAACTTAGGAACACAAATGAACATATTTTAGGTGAAATCTGACAGCTCAGTGGTTCATATTAAGCTACAAATATACTTTTGTGTTTAAAACAAAAATAACTTTATTTAGTTAATTAACTGTTTCTTCTCCTCAGTGTCAGTATAGAGTGAGCATTCACAAGCGCTGTGTAGTGATGTACGTACATCCCCAACCCCCCCTTCATTTACATGGGATGAAGCATGACCCAAGAGTAATTATTTTAAGCGTCAAGCCCTAAAATGAGAAGCTTGGCGGTAACGTTCTTTATAGTTTTGTAGTTTCACTTTTTGCTTTTGCTGATTTTGTAAGGCCTCAATAATTATACGTTTCAAATTTAGGTTAGTTCTATATCTGCAGTAGAGCATATTTTCTTTCTTACATTGAAAGGGTTTCCTGCACTATATAGACTTTTTTTAATACAAAACTATTATAAGTAAGCTCTACCTCATATGAGTGTACATCACGCACACATTCACAAACTGTAAAAAAGTTCCAAATGTGCTTGAAATAGTTAACAGCCTGAAAGTTCTCCAAAGCAATGAAATTAGACCGCTTTTTGTGCTGAGGGCATATTCATTTTCTCTCCAAATAAAAAAGATCAAATCAAATATTTTCCATTTAGACTATTCTGATTATGTTTATTTTATATATTCATACCATTAATGGATTCGGTATCATCATATATAATGATTATAAAAACATTAGCAGCTCAGTATGATATTGTAGAAAGGGAAATCAATCCATTTGGATGTTATTTGTGGTTTGAGCAGGTAATCCTGCGCTTGAGCTGGTGCCATCGGTTTCTGTATTTTTGTTCATTTTTTTTTCTAAATTCAAAAAGTGATCCTGTATCACTGGCTTTCAGATGAAGTAAGCCACATGTCTGCCAGCCACTCTAACTCTTCTAGTTACTCGGGAAAAGGATGTCTGGAAAAAGTATGGTTTTTAAGGATTTCTGTGGCTGACAAACCTAAGCTTCCAGAACGGTTTCAACAGATTCTAGGGTTTATGCATACTTTAAATGGCTAAATGTAATAATACAAACATATCCTGTCCTTTACCCTCTCTAACAGAAAATGCTAAAAAAAAATTTGCTTGCTAAGGTCTGCATCTCTACTACTACTACTACTACTGATCATAGGAAAGCACCATTGTCATATAGTACTTATTAAAAATATATCAATTAAATATGAGACACAGGTTTTAAAACAATGCCATTTTTACACTCCTTGATACAATGTCTGAAAAGATTGTTGGATTGAGACTAATAATTATCTTTTTAAGCAGAGGTTTTTATTTTTTTCTGAGCAGTGAATTCAGGTTTCAGGAGATACATTTATGCTGCCATCTGATGGTTGTACAGTTTATAACATCTGAAATCACTGCCGCCTCAATGCACAAACTAGATTTATACATCCTCTTAAAACAATATGAGTGGCGTTTTGTTCTTGTTATTCTGGGGTGTTATGTGACTGCTTTGATATTCAGAGTGGTTTTTTTTTTAATGTAAATAGTTGCTAGGGTATTCTCTGTGGCTATTTATTGGCACAAGTTAAAAATGTGTCCACTCATAATCTCTTAAGATGTGATGAAATACAGATTGGAATCGTAGCAAGACATAAAGCCAAAGCAGGCTTACTGTAAGTAAATGGAGAGAACAGAGCTGATATGCAGGCATGTGTGGGTGTTTTTTTTTTCTCTGGCTGTATAGGGATGATAAATAATAAGTGGTACTTCAGTATTGACTGTTATATAATGCAACGAAAGCACATCACATATTTATAGTACAACAAATGAAATTTATAAAAGTGCTCATGTTCACACAGGACAAATTCAAATTCTAGGCAATGTTTTAATATTGTGCAATGTAGTAGTCAGATTTTACCTTCAAAGCTATGTTTAGAAATATTTAAGGTTTAAAAGGTCTTCTTAAATCTCAAAAAGATCATAGCGTTAATATATATATATATATCACAAAAACAATCCCAAACTTAAAAATATTTAGACCTGTCTTAGACCCTGATGGTATTGTCCAGTATTTTCACAGAAATCATCTTCAACTGTGTATTATTTGTCCTAAAATGCGAGTTACTTAAATCTAAGACACACCCAAACACTGTTTTTTAAACACAAACTAAATTAGACATAGCATCATCTATTCAACATCAGTGAAATAGGGGAAAGAAAGTGCGTATAACTCTCACTGTAGAAACTTTTTTAGAAACTTTGGCATGGGTTCACATTTCCTTATGAAATTCAGGATGTTCACATTACTCAATTTTGAATCAGTTTTGTGAAAAAGTTCAGGGATTGTAGTGGTATTTAACTCATGGGCATCCATGCTTGATTCTTGAGGACCACTGTCCTATAGAGTTTAGCTCCAAATTACACACACCCCAACCAGCTAATCAAGGTTCATACTTATTAGAAATTTCCAGGAAAGTGTGTTGAAGCTAAAGTGTGCAGGACAGTTGTCCTCCAGAAGCAGGATTAGACACCCCTGCTTTAACCCTAAATAAAACACACCAGTACCAGCAAATGAAGGTCTCCAGAATTACAAGTAAATTTCATGCAGGTGTACTGGAGCAGACTGCAGTTCAACTATGCAGGAACATGGCCAAAATGATCTCCAGGAGGGCTCCTGTCTTGCAGAGTTTAACTCCAGCTTGAGTCAACACACCTGTAAGAACGTTTCTAGTATTTCTAGTAAGAAATTGATTAGCTATTTCATGTGCATTTAATTAGGTTAGGAGCCAAAATATGCAAGACAGTGTCCTTTCAAGAGTAGGATTGGACATCCCTGTTATAAAAGTATTGGACACTGCTTGCTAAAGCAGTAATTTAAATTTTTTTGGTACTGAAAAGCCACCACTCTGCACAGTTCGTATATGTAGCAGCCTATTTAACAAAATTGATTTAGATCAACAGCTCATTAGGAGAGAGGTCTATTAACTGAGTGTGTTGGATAAAAGAGAATTACAAAACCTGTAGAGTAGTGGATCCCCAGGATAAATTAAGGCTCTGATCGCATCATTGTTCACTTTCATATATGAAATAGACAAAACAAGATGACAACGCCTTTGGCGTTTTGATCGTGCTTTCATCAAAAGCACTTTATGAAATATCAACAGTCTCTTGGACATAAAAATTCAGTCTAATACTGCAGTGTATGCCAAATGTCCTTTTACAGCTTTACACAGATACTTCTGTGGTAGCTACAGTAGCATCCATCTCAGCTGAAAGTAGTGGATGGAAAACAAAATTGAAGGCAAATGCTAAGGCATTTCTGGCGTTAACCCTCCAATCCTGCTCGATCTTGACCTGTCGCCGTATTGGTATAAGTGGTGAGGCACATGTCTTGCAGTGCAATGCTTTAAGCTCAAACACCGGCCATTTGCTGCCCAGTCTGCCCTCGAGTACTGTACTGAACTCCACCACGCTGCCTGAGCTGAGCGCCAGCAGGACTCTGCGGAATTCATTGCTAGCCCGCAACACAATGTCTTTCGTGGCATCTTCAAAATCTTGTGCCCCATTGCGCCCCTTCTGAGGCATCCCCATAGTCACTTCAAACTTGTAGTGGTCAAAACGTTTGACATGACACTTGTGCTTTGCAAGTGTCTTGAGCTGACACAAAGGTTCAGCAGGTCCTGTTTGAGTCTCGTCACAGGCAGGGTACTCCTCTCCATACAGACATCGGACCCAGTCCGCTATTAAGACCGGCAAAAGGTTGACGACAGCTTGGGCCCCATTCTCAATCTCAGTGACACGAACATACTTAAACCGGCCCTCCCACGTCACTCTGTGTCCCTCCAAGTGGCTGCAGAGGATCTGAGCATGTGCCATGTTACGCTCCTTCCAGGCACGAGGGCCGCACAGGTCACTGTACTCCTGCCAGGTCAGGGTGGAGTTGTATACTTTCATCCCTTCCGAGCGGTACACGTAGAACCAGCTGAAGAGCACCAGTGCTGAAATCCACACAAGGATCAACTTCACCACACTGCTACGACGCAAAGAGCGCAGCACTGCCAAAGGCGACACACTGAAACGAGTCCACCAGCGAAGCAGGACAGGCAGCACGCAGATGCACACTGTTACGATCATTTTGGTCAGTTCCAGGGCGAGGAACCACTGCACCAGCTGAACCAGCATTACAGCTGCTAGAGCCAGTGACAGCACAGGCAGAGCAAAGAAAAAAAGTAGGTAGCCCACAACTGAGCGCATTAGCCCCAATACAGTGGACTCTTGCAGCAGCGTGACAGACACTTCACACCAGATGAAGCACACCAGGTTGGGAAGAAGCACACAGTAGGTGCCACGTGCACCACCTGCTGTGGCCATACGGGTACACAAGAACAGGAGGTAGAGATAGAGAATACAAGGCACACCTACATGCATTACCAACCAGTCACCAAGGCGCATGCTGAACCAGGCGCCGCCAATTATACGACCCACCCAGCCTCCCAACAACTGATTAATGAATGTAAAAATTGTGGAGGCAACCTGGGAAAGCAGAGCAAATTTGGCATGCTGTTGTGCTGTTGGTCGCAGGCTCAAGTAGCTGCTTACGGTGAAGAAAACTGCAACCATAGCCAGTTCTGAGCATGGCAACCAGGACTTGTCAGCCACGGGAAACGAAAAGATGAGGAAAAGTGTAGAAAGGAGGAAGTAGAGGTATGGCTCAAGGTGATTCCATGTGAAGTTGGACTCGGCCTGCTCCAGGTCAATCCCCGGCTCAAAATGAGACAACATGGCAGTCAGTGCTCGAAAGTTCTCCCATGCCTTGCTGTTCTGGAAGACTCGCAGGGTGCAGATGACCATTGACACAAAGGAGAGGTAGAATATAATTAGGGGAATGACGAGGACAAAGAACTCCAGGGTGAGGTTGGAAATGATGAAGAAGAAGATGAGGGTATTGACATGATGAGTAGGTATAAGGGCGCTAATCCACTGCATGCCTGCACGCGACGCCCAGTCAATCAACACCTCTTTCACCTCCAACACTGCGTGAAGAGGAAACTTCAACACCTGTAGGTATAACGATTATATGGTTAGCAAAAACAATATTTGGTACACTGAATTATTGGCTATGCTTAAAAACATGGTGAGCTGCATATCTAAATATTAGCAAAGTCAATAGCACATTTACACTTTGTATTTCATAAAAAAAAAGCGCTGACCCAAAACTAAAAATGTTTGCTGTAATTTTAGACCCATAATAATTTTATTATTCTTATATAATTTATGACTATGCAATGAAAATCCAAACAATCAAAATCTGTTCTTTTTGTGTCAAGCAAGTCTGTTAAGCTTCCATTTTCCATATTTATTGTCCCCATATACATGTTGATTAATAGCTTTATTTGAATAAAATCCTAATTTAAATCTGTTAAGATTAAACTCATTCAGATTTAAAGGGACTGTTCACCCCCCAAAAAATAAATAATGCCATCATTTACTCACCCTTAACTTGTTCCAAACCAGTTTGAGATTTATTTTTGTTCTGTTATGTATATTTTGATAATATTGGAAACCTGTAACCATTGACTTCCATAGTATTTGTTTTTCCGTACTATAGATGTCAACGGTTACAGGTTTCTAATATCCTTAAAATATCTTCTTTTGAGTTCAACAAAACAAAACAACTTAAACTGGTTTGAAACAAGTACATGATGAGTGAACAATGGCAGAATTTTCATTTTTGGGTAAACTATCTCTTTAATTTTACATTATCTTTATGCATTTAAAAATGTGATTACATGCACTTTCAATTAAATGAAAATCAACATTGATTTTAGAACTTCATCTAATAAAAAGGTGTTTAATACTGTTTGTTCCCATTCACTCTTAAATGATTATAAATTTCATATCAATTACAATCAGTTTCACTTTGGATACGATGCCACTTGTGTGAACAGCTGACCACATGGGCAGTCCACAATGAATCGATTCAGCAAGTTTTAACATGCAAGCAAAAACAAAAGATCACCTTCTGGTGCAAAGGCAGTTCATCTGGATGTTTTACTGGCTCTTCATCATCGTCATCATCATCCCCTGCTACCCCTTCCATGGTTGGTGAAATACCCTCAGCGTATTGTTTGGTATTCTCAATAAACTCTTCTACGCCAATACAATCAGTCTCTGCCAAACCACAAATACACAAATTCTGGTTATTATAATCATTTTTTACCACATAAATAATATCAGTATAAAACTAAATAGACTCTAAAGAAAATATAATAATGCATTTACCATCTCTTGACACTAAACTCTCCAAAACTTTTCTTTGTTTCTGTACTGGGCTGGAGAGAGGGCTGCTGCAAGCGTCATCTACAGGAGGACACATCACATATCAAAGTGTTAGTAAACCTCAAAGTTAAAATTTTGCCTGCTTTAATAACCCTTATGTCATTTCAAATACATAACACTTTTGTTTAAATTAGGAATACAAATGAAGACATTTTTTATTAAATTGTAGCGGCTCTTTTATTCACCCAAAATCAGGGGCTTCAATACCCTCATGAACACTATGCACGCAAATTTCTGTCTGTCTGATGGCTAGTCTATTTCTGGACTGTTAGACGTCTATTCATTTTTCACCGAGCACCCCAAATTTAGCCTTGTTTTAGACAAGACGTCCCTGTTTGGACATTTTAAACACAATATTGCTTGGTCGGATGTCTCTCTTGGATAAAATAGCTTGATTTATTTAAGTTAAATAAAAAATGTATTATTTAAAAATAAAAAATTTAACAAAACATCTTGTAAAAGTTTGTAAAGTATGCTGGGGTCATGCCAGTGTAGTGTAGTCAACCAAAAGCTGTATTTGTTAGCAAAATGATAATGTTAGTAGCATTAATTTGTATTTGGGAAAAAAAATGTACCCTAGCTACTGTTAAGTTTCTGTGGAAATAGCAACAACAAAGTAAATCAAAGCAAGTCTTCCATGTTAGTCTAATTATCAATGTTAGAGTCCGGTCGCATAAGTGGTAATGAGCATCACCTATTCGCGCACCGGTCTCAGGTCTCACGAAGGAGCAAAAGCATAAACGACAGTGACAACAGAGGATGACGAGAGTGGACCAGGCCTGGACACTTTGTTTGTTTTGGTTTCAGTTCGGTGGTAGTCGCCGTGAGAGACTGCACCCACCCATTAGTTTTATGTTCATTTATTTAAGAATATATTATTAAAATATATTTTGAAGTTCATTGGTTCTCCGCCTCCTTTTTCACAATGGCCGGGGAGCTATCAACCTTGCTACAATCAGATATTGTTACTTATTCCAATTAATGTCCACATGAACCGGAAGTTGCTGAGACTTTTATTTCAGTATGTTGATGTACTTCCAGCTGAAATAGAATATTGCGTTGGGGGAGGGGCTTTTTTTTTTTTTGCACATCATTCCCTGAACAGTAAGAGGGGTGTGGTTAAGAATATTGTGGCTGAAGATGTTGACGTCAACAGAAAAGGACCGCCACTTCAAACGCAAAAGCAAATGATCAGATTTTGATTAAAGGTTACAAAAAAAAAATATTATGTTTTCAGTGGATTAACTTGAACAGATTAATTGTTCACCTAAAGAATAACAATGTGTGCTAGCGAAATAAACATTGTAAATTTCGTCTTCATATGGACATTAAATGTTACATTCACGATTTCTTTCAGTATCCAGTCTTTTGGCAGTATTTTCCTATCCCCGTTTTCAATAACTCAGACTTATTTTGGATCCACAATGGCATATTTATTCTGGAAGGTGACAGGTTTGAATCTCTACAGATTATGATTCATCACAACAGTCCACTCCTGATATTTTACCTGTGTTGAGCCGGCTCACATTTTCCAGAAGTTCAGAGGCCGTGATGTTTTTCTTGCGTTCTGGATTGAGTTTCCAATACATGAGCAGAGCTGCTTTCCTTACGCTGCGCTGAAAACGAGATTCGCATGCCAGGGAACACACCTCCTCTCTGTTCTCCGCTGTGATGCCTGACACACACAACATCTAATTTATTATAAAGTCAATCCAATTCCAAGCGGTGTTGGGTGAGTTACATTAAAAAAGTAACTAATTGCTAATTAATTACTAATTACTAGTGGTTGGCAAAAATTAATCGTGATTAATCACATCCAATATAAAAGTTTGTTTTGAGTATTTAAAAAAATATATGTATATGATACAAATTATATAAATATTTATTTAAAACTTTTTTTTTGGTATAGTTTTGTTTCTGCGTTTCATATATATAATAGATATACATAATACAAGGGGCAGCACGGTGGCGCAGTGGGTAGCACAATCACCTCACAGCAAGAAGATTGCTGGCTCGAGCCACGGCTGGGTCAGTTGGCATTTCTGTGTGGAGTTTGCATGTTCTCCCCGTGTTCACGTGGGTTTCCTCCGGGTGCTCCGGTTTCCCCCACAATTCCAAAGACATGCGATATAGGTCAATTGGGTAAGCTAAAATTGTCCGTAGTGTGCGTGTGTGAATAAGTGTGTATGGATGTTTCCCAGGGATGGGTTGCAGCTGGAAGGGCATCCGCTGCGTAAAACATATGCTGGATAAGTTGACGGTTCATTCCGCTGTGGTGACCCCAGATTAATAAAGGGACTAAGCCGAAAAGAAAATGAATGAATGAATATATAATACACACATATATTATGTCAAAACAAACTTTAATTTTGGATGCGATTAATGGCGATTAATCTTTGCCCAGCACTACTAATTACATAATTACAATTCTATTTAAATTACTACTCTAATTACTTTGTCTGGAAAGTAACTTAGTTACTCAATATGTAATTTTATTACTTGACTAAATACAAAACAATTCAACGCACAGACAATAGAAATTAAAATCTTCATTTTTAAAATTTGAATCTATCAGGACCTTTTAGTCTTGTTTAAAAAAAAAGAAAAGTGTATCAACACCATGACACCATGTTTAATATATGCCTAATATTGGCACAAACGTCTTAACGTGCAATTTTCAAATAAAACCTTTAGTTGAAAAAGCAGCAAAATATCTGAATAACAAAAAATACATTTACAATTACTGTTTCTTTTAATCTAAACCTTATATTGTCATGAACTCATTTCTTAACTAATCATTTATTTGATGAATGATAGCTAAAAAATATAATTATTCTGCAAATTATATATTACTCTGCTTCTCTGAATTGATTTATATAGGACAGTTGAATTTAGGTCTTGTATTTAAGGCAAGTATAAGTAACTAATTAAATGATCCAAGAATAAAAAGTAATTTCTTACTTTACTTTTTCAGCAGAAACGTAATTAATTACATTAACTTGTAACTCTGTAACTAATTACTCTCAACCCTGCTTGCAAGTACAGAGAAAAAGATTGCATGTTTTTAAACTAGATATAATGAGAAGTCTCAGCTTTACCCCTCCTATCATGCAGGCAGCGCTGTAGCAATTTCACTGCATCTTTTCGTCCATTTTTGGCTGCCTGGAGCAGCCATGTTACAGCAGTAACAGCATTCACCTCTTCATCTTCTTGCTCTGCTAGTCTCAGGTAATATCTACCAATCTGTCCAACAACACAAGTGTAAATGATTTAATTACTGTAAAAATATACAGTGTTTGTGCTTAATTGTAGCAATCTGACCTCTGTCTGTGCTTTTGCATCTCCATTCTTTGCCCTCTGTTTAAGATCCTCAATGCTCAGCTCCTCTGTGATTTCCCCTGAAAAAAAAACAAAACAAAACACACATTTGTTTTTCAAATCAGATGCTCAGGACTGACTGCACACACCACCTTATTTGCAACTGTTCAAGCCGTGTGTTCAGGGATTTTATAATATATGTTTAAGCTGAGAGTGCTACACTTTCTTGATTTCTTGAAAGTGGAAAAGATTAAAGATTAACATTAAAAACAAAGGCAACATATCATTATGTCAGATAGACAGTGTATTGATATTTGATAGTTGTGTGTGTTGTAAACTCAGACGTCAGACTGCACGATACTGAACAAATCTGATATTGCACAGAATAGACTGAATGGCATTATTCAACGTTTTTCTGGGGAGTTTAACAGTATTCAGGTACAGAAATTGAATTATCGCAATGCAAAACATGCTTTTCTTACTTTGATTTGTCTCGTTTCTAGTCCAAATATCTAAAAATTCTTAGATCAAATAAAATTCTAAATCAAACCAAAAATGCTTCAGGGGTAGTTAATGTGTTGGTGCTCTTTGGGAAAGGGATTCATAAAGAAAAACAACAAAATCGTAAATCCAAGGCACTCGAAAAAAAAACAAAAAACGTTTTCAGAAGAAATAAGGCAAAATTAGGAGTTTTTCCCTTACAACAAGCAACATTATCTTCGAGAGGGGTAAGTAAAATAATCTTGTTTTCACTCTGAAATGAAGATATTTGGACTAGAAACACGACAAAAAATTCCAAGCAAGAAAAAAACTTTTTTTTTTTGGCATAAATCGTATAAATTCAGGGATTAAATACAGTTGTGTAGCTCCTCGTCAACTATAATCCAGACATTGCATATCTTGCATTGTGACTATTGCAGATTGCACACTTCGCGATACGATATGCTAAAACAATATTTTATGCAGCCCTATTCAGAAGTGAAGACCAGGAGACTTCAAGCAGAACTTGCCGGTTGCACTGCAGTCCTCAAAAGTCCAACTAAAGAACAGTTAGTGTATGAAGTGAATAGTTGAAAGATCTTGTCCAGAGTCTCACCCACCCTGATCTAGTTAACAAAACAGTGCCCCTTGGACAACTACATTATCACAGAGACAAAGGAATGTCTACTTTAAACTTCAAAGATAAAACAAAAGGTGATAGTCAAAGCGATCACCTGATTCGACATACCATAGAGAAAAACAGGCCTGAAAAAATCATTTCAAATAATGTAACTGAATAATAGTTCACCCAAAAATGACATATAAATGTACTTACCCTTTTCTCCCCTTTTCTTCTTCTTTTGTCCCCAACAGAAAAAAACCTCATACAGAGTTACACAGAAGTAAAATTACCCTCAAAACAAACTATTTTGCACGTTATTTTGCCCCACTAACTTCTATGGAAGTAAAAAAATACAACAGAAGTCAACGGGTACCAAAAATAATTCGGTTACCAGCATTCTTCAAAACATCTTCCATCAGAAGAAATTCATTTAGGCTTGGAACAAGTGGAAAATTGAGTAAACGATTACAGAACTCTTGGATGTACTATCCCTTTAACAGACACCGGTGTTGCTAACTTGCTAATAACAAAGGATTTCCGAAATCTAGAAATAGCTCATCTGACAAGAACAACACTGGTGCCTGTGTAATAGAATCTCAGAACTAAATGAACACAATGACTCATGACACAAGATCTTGGGGAATACCAGTGTGGAGCTCATCTGACTACTCTTGACCGAATAAAACAATCACTGACACGGTGCTAATTTAAATGTTATCTCTGTGGTGGTTTAGCGAACTGTGAGCTGGTAAATGTTGGGTGAATCTATACCCTGAGCAGGAAACGCTGATTGTCCTGGAATGGAAGTGCTGGAATTGCTGGCTGCGTTCAGCTGGGATCGACCCGTCTGTGAGGCATGGTGTGGGGGCGTAATCATGGCTGAAGGGGCTGGGCCAGGGCCGGGTGTTGAAGAGGACACTGGATGAATGTTGTGTCCAGACACAGAGAACGCTGGACGAACAGGTGATGCTGGGGCCGACAGCTGAGATTCAAGCAGAGACGTGTCCATTTTTAAGCCTTGAACAAAGAAAAGAAAACATAAAGAAAATTACAAGTGCTATTGAGTTCATTTTTCTTTGTCGAAAAAACTAATCTATAAAATGTCCTTCTCCTTTTTTCATAATAAAAAAGAGGAAATATCATTCTTTCATTTTATTTCTTTTTAAATGTTTAAAACTTAAATGTGACTCTAATATTAATTTTAAAAGAGTTATCTTGTTTTATGACTTATAGATTGAGTAAAACATCAATTTTGTTTTATTCTGTTAACTACTAATAATTATATTATACATTTTTAAACTTCAAGAAAAATTAAGCAAATTTTTTAATAGTTTAAATAAAATGTATGAATAAAAATGCTGTCATTTAATGGGATAACTCTGTAAATGAAATTTACAGATAACAATAAATTAAAACATTTGTTATTCTGACCAATTGTCATTTTCTAAAATAAAAATCCATTACAGATCTTCATAATAAAGCATTTAAAATAATACAAATATTAACATTTCACTCAAACCCACATTAAATAAATGAAATTAAACGTTTCTAGTCTTTTTTTTTGGCTCACATTAATGCTTTATGATTTCTCCATAGTGACTGCATTTCATGGAAACTCTTTAATGGAAGCTATTGCTTGGTAAACAGGGTTTGCACCAGTCAGAGTCGCATATGAAGCTGAGCTGTCATTGCTCACCCGTGTCACCTTCACTGTTGACCGGCTGAACAGAAAGTAAACTTACACTCATTAGTAAACAAACACACATTAATGAGTAAAACTGCGTCAAACTGATCAACAAAGCAACAGGGAGCAAACAAACTCCCGAACACCCCGAAAAGCACACACAGCCTGTTTGTAAACGTTTTTTCCTCTGTCTTTCTTTGTTTTGTTTTGCAAACATACATAAATAAAACTATACAGCGAGTCTTCATTCACTGACTGCAATGTCATTTCTGCCGCTTTATTTCTCTTACCTGAGCTTCTCGGTCAGTCCATCATTTGGCAGTACTGTCCGCACAGCTTTTGTTATTTTAGTCAGACACGATCTAAGTAAAGTAAGTGATGAGAAGAGGCCTGTCCAGATGCAGCTGACTAAATAAACCCTCCTTTACTGACTGACTGACTGGACCAGAGTGTTGACATTGTCCTATTCAAGTTCCTGTTGCTGCCGCTGCCGCTTTTCAAAATAAAGGACCTAAAAAATGTAAAAGACTTTTAACATAATAATAATAATAATAATAATAATAATAATAATAATAATAATAATAATAATAATAATAATAAATTATTATTATTATTATTATTATTATTATTATTATTATTATTATTATTATTATTATTATTATTATTATTATTATTCATTCATTCATTCATTTTCCACCGCTTTTCCGGGGGGAGCAGTCTTAGGAGAGAAACCCAGACTTTCCTCTCCCCAGACACTTCCTCCAGCTCCTCCGGGGGGATCCCGAAACGTTCCCAGGCCAGCCGAGAGACATAGTCCCTCCAGCGTGTCCTGGGTCTTCCCCGAGGCCTCTTTCCGGTGGGATATGCCTGGAACACCTCCCTAGGTAGGCGTCCAGGAGGCATCCGAAACAGATGCCCGAGCCACCTCAGCTGGCTTCTCTCAATTATTATTATTATTATTGCTAATAAATGATAGTCTGTGTTTATAGCCTACCTATAATTTTGAGTCAGTTTGGTAGCCTACACTGTAAGAAAACAAAGATGAAGAGATGAATTTCTGCCAAGACAAGTCTAAGTTAACATATAATTTTACATTTACAGTAACTCTATTATATGTATATGTATAGTAACTAGTATTATATCTCTATGTATAGTAACTCTAAAAATGTCTTCATATGCAAAACGCAAATATGAATGAATAAAATTTTTTAGTAAACAATTATTTTGACATTTATTTAATAATTTGTGTATTTTTTCCACTTTTTAAAAAAAAGTTATTTATTTATTTAAAGTCATTTACCTTTAGCTTAGTCCCTGTTAATCAGGGACTGCCACAGCAGAATGAACCGCCAATTTCCTTATTTCTCTGGCATATGTTTTATGCAGCAGATGTCCATCACTGAACAAAATGATTCGTTGGATTTACTAAATTCTTTAAAAAGCACCTGGGCCGGAAAAGATAGGAGGTATGTGCTGAGCATGTAGTTAGGACCAATATTTTATGAGATTTGTTTTATCCTTTCTGCAACAAAAGGTGGAAGCAGTCTACAGTTATTTCTGTGCCAAAAACAAAACAAGAACAAAAGGCACAGACAGAAACTAGAGGGTTCTAGATCTGTGGCACTTACATATTTAGTTATGAAACTTTTTGAAAAGTTAGTTAAGATAGAATTTATGCAAAAGACTCACAGTAACCTAGACCCCTTTCAGTTTGCATAGACGGGTGGAGCATGCAGGGACTCTGCTGCACTTAGTACTAAAGCATCTTGATAAGCCTAAAACATTGCCCAAGTTACTTTTTAATCAACTTTTCATCTGCATTCAATACCATTCAGCCACATATTTTACTTGAGAAACTTATTAATGAATTTGAGTTGGATCGTATGCTTGTAGGATGGATTTTAGATTTTCTTGTTGAGAGTACACAGAGGGTTAAAGTAAATAATTGTTTCTCTGAATGGCTGGTATCATTTGCGTGATGATCTGTCCTTTCGCCTATATCATTTATTCTGTACACACTGATAATTCTGTAATTGTTAGTTTGTTAATTGAGAAAGACTTTGTCCATGGTCATGTAGTTGATCATTTTTCCAGCTGGTGTCAGGAGGCTTTCTTACAACTGAATGGTGCTCCGGTTTCCCCCACAGTCCAAAGACATGCGCTATAGGAGAATTGAATAAACTAAATTGGCCGTAGTGTATGTGTGTGAATGTAAGAGTATATGGGTGTCTCCCTGTGCTGAGTTGCAGCTGGAAGGGCATCCGCTGTGTAAAACATATGCTGGATAAGTTGGCGGTTCATTCAGCTGTGGCGACCCCTGATGAATAAGCTGAAGGAAAATTAATAAATTAATGTTTTTGTGTATTATGTTTGATATGCTTGTATGCTGCAACCAAATTGCGGTAAATAAAAAAAAAAAGACTGACTGACTAAATACACTCATACACATACACATGCACACACACACGCACACACACTTATACTACAGCCAATTTAGTTTATCATATTCACCTATATATGCATGTCTTTGGGGGAAACTGGAGCACCTAGAGTTGGTTTAAACTCCACACAGAAAGCACTACTGGTTCAGCTGGGACTCGACTGCTGAGCCATGCCGCTTAGTGTAGTAACCATTTGCTGAAGTATTTGTGCATGTGCTGGGTTTTTCACAATCTGCACAGTGGGCCTCTGTGAATAATTGACACTAATTGATGAGTGATAATTGCCACTCATAATTGTATTTGAGGTAATAGTTGTCATTATGTTTAAAGGGACATAATTTAGAGTTTATCTTTAAAAACTTTTTTTAGTTATGTGTAATATTAAACGCGTTGTTTACTATGCTACTGTCAATCTTTGTATACAAATCAATGCCATGGGAAACTGACTGCGAACTTTAGTGATAAAGTTGAATAATTCATCCAAATATTAAGGCAGCGAGTAGCCATAAGCCTTAATCTGAGTTCTGTTAAGTTATTGCGTTTGCAAAGTAATGTCAGTAAAGTTCTTATGTTAGTTGTTTTGTAATACCCATGTCTGTATTGTAAGTGCATTTAGATGTTAACATTTGAATGCAGATAAATTAGCAGCTTACCTGAATAACTACAACCTAAAGACTATGCAGTATGCAGACATAAAAAAGAAGAGTCACTAATTGACTGAAGATAACAAGCTTTAATAATAAAGTCAGAATCAGCATCTGCCTTGTCTTATATGCGAATATGCAAATGTCTCTCATCATGTCAAGCATCTTCCAGTGATCCTCAGCAGCCCTCATTGTTTTCCAGTGACCCTTACTGCACTAGTGTAATTCAGAAATCTTCATCATCTTCAGAGTCGCAGGTGACCCTCATCAACACTATTTTTGTTGACCCTCGCCAGCCCTCAGTATCTTCTGGTGACCCTCACCAACCCTCTGCATTTTCTGGTAACCCACGCCAGCCCTCGGTGTCTTATGAAGAACCTTGCCATTCCTCAGTGTCTTTTGGTGTTGCTGAAGTTATGTTTAATATCCTCTGAAGTACATACTACATCAGCTGAATACAGGTATATTGTCACTTAGTGAAAGATGATTGGTTTAAACACTATGGACAGGTTGGTGGGGGTCATACGATTGACACAGCTCTCAGCACGGGACAGGAAGAATGTCAAATAGGACAGGATGTTAAACAATTTCCACTGGAAAGCTGTCCAGGGTTTCTCTCACTGCCTGATGATGTTTTCTTAGTTTGAACACTGCAAGATAAAATATTAAAAAAATTCAAGAATGTGATCAATCTATTAGAGCAAGTTCACTAAATGTCCACTCATCAGCATCTCAACTTCTCTGCCTTATGAACACCTCCAGCAGCTGAAGTGCCCTGAGGGAAACGTTTCAAAATAGAGAGTTTCAAAATTTCCTCAGTTCCTGGTGGCGCAAGACTGTCGCATCAACCTTAAACAGGCCACTTCTACTGAGGGCTAAAAACAAACAACAAAATCAATTTTACAAATAGTCTCAGCAAACATGACAAACAGTTGGAAACCCTGTCAAACTCATAGCACTCACTACGCTTCACACACCATGCAGTGTGTGAGCACTGGAGGAAGTCCCTGCCTCATCTGACCATTCTTTCTCAGATGGAACAAGGGTAAAAGAAAGAGGGTAAAATCATCACGAAATGGAAGTTAAGATAGTTATTTTTTTTCCGCTATCATGATGTGCATCCACTTGAAATGGTCATGAAATTAGAAAAACAAAAGTAGGGTAGTGTATCATTTCGTTCTTTGGGAAACCAAAAGAAAATCGTTTTGAGGGGGAGGGAATGTTATATTATTAAAGGGTCACGAAACACCAAAACACATTTTTTGAGATGTTGACAGACATATATATGTCCCACATTGCTAAAAACACTATTAGGACACATATATTTCACAAAAAAGTGAAAATTGGTTGTTTTTGCGTTCTTTTGAGCAAATTCGTTCTTATGGTTTGAAAAGAAATTTTGAAGCTGACGGCAAAGAGCCGCCACATTGTGTTGCACAAACCTTTGCTCTACTTGCACTACTTTTTTTTTTTTTTTTTGCCAAACAATGGTAATTTAACTTTTTAGTGTGTAAAGTAAATCTTTGTCAGCAAGAAGTTTTAATCTTAATAAAAATCTAATAAATCTAATAAAAGTTAGTATGATCACTTATATTATCACTAATATAAATATATATAAATATGTTTATTAAATGACAATGTCACAATATTTCACCAATATTTAATTTATTTGAAACAATAAAGTTCTCACTTGCATTTAATATACAGTACAACCCCAAATCAGAAAAAGTTGGGACAGTATGGAAAATGCAAATAAATAAAAAAGTGATTTCTAAATTTACTTTGACTTGTACAGTATTTTATTCCAGACAATACAACAGCACCTTATTTAATGATTTATTAAAATTTTTAAATAAACATGTATTCCAATTGGCATTTCTGTGTGGAATTTGCATGTTCTCCCCGTGTTGGCGTGGGTTTCCTCCGGGTGCTCTGGTTTCCCCCACAAGTCCAAAGACATGTGGTATCGTGAATTGGGTAAGCTAAATTGACCGTAGTGTATGTGTGTGAATGAGTGTGTATGGATATTTCCCAGTGCTGGGTTTCAGCTGGAAGGGTATCCGCTGCGTAAAACATATGCTGGATAAGTTGGCGGTTCCTTCTGCTGTGGCAACCCCAGATTAATAAAGGGAGAAAGCCAAAAAGAAAATGAATGAATGAATGTATTCCACTTCTGGAAAGGAAGGCAGCATATTGTCCTTCAAAATCTCTTTGTACTTTTCAGCATGAATGGTGCCATCACAGAAGTGCAAGTTACCTGTGCCAAGTTGTGTCTGCCAAGGGCACTGACACAACCCCATACCATGACGGGCCCTGGCTTTTGGACTTGTTGCTGGTAACAGTCTGGATGATCCTTTTCTTCTTTGGTCCAGAGCACACAGTGCCTATTTCTCCCCAAAAATACCAGAAATACTGATTCATCTGACCACAGTATATGTGTTATGGTCCACTGTGTGATGGTCCATCTCAGATGCCTCAGAGCCCAAAGAAGTCGATGGCATTTCTGGACACTGTTAACACTGGGCTTCCAGTTGACAGTACAGTTTTAACTGGCATTTGTGGATGTAACTACGTATTGTGGTACTTCACAAAGATTTGCCAAAGTAGTCCTCACTTATAGATGAATGACGATTCTTGATGCAGTGCCGCCTGAGGGATCGGAGATCACAGTTGTTAAACTTAAGCTTGCGCCCTTATCTTTTACACACTGAATTCCTCCAGATTCCTTGAATCTTTTAATTATGTTATGCACTGCTGAAGGTGAAATATTCAAATGTCTTCCCATCTTTCTTTGAGGAACAGTTTTTAAACATTTCAAAAATTTTCTCACATATTTGTTGGCAAACTGGCAATACTTGACCCATCTTTGCTCCTAAAGGACTAGACCTTTCTTGGATTCTTACAAACTTTCTTGAATAATTACAATGACCTCTGACATCACCTGTTTCAAATCACATCATTATTTAACCAATTTACTTGATTACAAGACCTAAACTGCTCCTGTCCCAACTTTTTTGGAATGTGTTGCAGGTCTGATTGACAGGAAAGAATGTATATTTACAAATGAAATGAAGTTGACAAGACGAAACATGAAATATTTTGTGTTTATATTGTCTGCAATGACATACAAGTCAAACTAAATGTGGAACTAACTAATTTTTTAATTAGTGTTTTCCATACTGTCTCAACTTTTTCTGATTTGGTGTTGTACTTTCAATGTACATAAAATAATGTTTTGACAATTTAATTAGATGTGAAATGCATGTTGTCTTTGACTCACTGAAGTCCATCTGCAACCTCTGTGACAAACCCTGGGCTGTGAGTCCGCTTGCATTTATGCATTGTGTTTGCATGCACACTACACTGTAAAAATAAGTTGACTCAACTCAAAATTGTAAGGCTTAAAATTGATGCACAGCTTTTTTGAGTTTTAACCCAAGTATTACACTTGACTTTAAAGGGGACTTATTATGCAAAAAATCACTTTTATAAGGGGTTTAAACCCAGTTGTGTGTCAGCAGTGTGTGAATGTATCCAGCCTCTAACAGTAAACATAAATGAATTGTATTTTTTATAATCAGTCTTGATAGCAGAAACACTTTGATTGACATTCTCCCTTTGTATGTGTCATCAGAGGGGGAAAGCCCCGCCCACCATTGCCCATCTCTCCCTCATTAGCATAAACAGCCCTGAGTGAGAAGCAGCCGTCCATTAGCCATTAGCGTTTTGAGCTGCTGATGATAATGTCAGCTAAGACTAACAGGATTATGAATGTGGAGCAGTATAAATGCTTTGACACTTGTTTATGACACTTCTTTTGAGTTTTTCAGCGTTTCATCTAAAATGTTGATTTCAATTTTAGTTTTAGAAGTTTTATTGCTTCAGATTAAAAAGATTAAAGTGAAGTTTCACAAACTAATATCGAGAGGAGCACGTAATATGATTGATCGTAGCTGGCCTCCCATCTGTAATCATTAGTAAGCCAGTCGGATCATTCCTAACTATAAATAGCCCGACAAGGATTACTCCCTCATCTTCGTTTTTTTAAATATCCCCCATCCACCCTATCTCCACCTTTCCTCGTTTGCCAAGGGGGAGCTCTCGAGAACTACCTGATCTCGTACCCCCTCACATGCTCATTGACCAGGCGGGATCCCTGGGCTCAATTATCGCCGAGCTCAGGGTTCTCTCCCAGGACAGCATGCCAGACCTGCTATTATTATCAAGCAATATCTAAGTGTCACTTCACTTTTGTCCACAACCCCCAACCCCGCTCTTCACTTTCGTCCACGACACCCACTCCCTATTGTAACGCTTGGCTGGTAGATGATGACATGACGAGACTGAACACGGGATACATTAACAAAACGGATTTATTGATATACACTTACGGGAACAAATACTGGATACAGGTAGACAGGACGACACAACCACAGGAATCAAACGAATCAAAGAAATCAAAATACCGGACAACGAAGGACACAGACGAAAGGGTATAAATGGATAAAGGGATGATTAAACTAATGAGACACAAGGAATGAACACAGGTGAAACAGATTGACACTGATGGTGGCGGGAAAGACAATACAAAGAAATCACATGACGAAACAAAGGAAGACACGGACGAACACTGACAGTACCCCCCCCTTT
Organism: Danio choprae; assembly: GCA_903798125.1. Classification (NCBI taxonomy): domain Eukaryota; kingdom Metazoa; phylum Chordata; class Actinopteri; order Cypriniformes; family Danionidae; genus Danio; species Danio choprae. The sequence continues at coordinate 1,189,141 of CAIGQW010000952.1, forward strand.
TGAAGGCGCATCCCCGCGCCTTCAACAGGAAACAACAAAACGAAGGAGGTTAGAAGGGGAGGGTACAAGGGAGGAGTCTGAGGGAAAAACAGGAAGGGAACTGCTGATGCCGCTGATGGCGGTGGAGCCCAAGGAAGTGACGGAGAGCCGTAGGGCGAAGGTGACGCCGAGGTCTCTGAGGGCCGGGCGAAGCAGGTGGCTCACCCAAGCAAGGCGATGGCGGGGTTCCGGAAGCCTGCGGTGTAGCCAGAGCGACAGAGGACCAAGGCGCAGCTGGAGGGAAGGAGGAGCTCAACGCAGCCGGTAGGACGGTGTGATGAGGTGCAGCCGGAAGACTGGAGTCCAGAGGCGAAGGAAGGGCGACAACTGACCAAGGTGGAGCCGGAGGGACGAGGGAGCCTGGCGGAGCTGGTGGGCGGACGGCCCACGACGAAGACGAGGGAGGAGTGAGCCAACGTGGAGCCCTAGGGTCGAAGGGCAGAGGTGGAGTCCGCAGCTCCGAGGTTGCAGGAACTGACACTGGGCGACACCCTCCAGAGGGCGACGCAGGCAGGTAGCACCCACAAGCGAGCTCCATTTCCGGAGCTAGAGGGCGAGCTGGGGGGCTGGCTGACTGCAGCAGTGCTGGAGCTGGATGACTGGCTGCAGTTCTGGGGGACCGTGGGAAGCTACTCATGACCCTGGAGCTGAGGCTTTTTACAAGAAGGGCGATTAAAAAACTGTGCGGAAACAGTTGGTTGCTGTCTGAAAACAGCAGAAGGTTAATGCTGCCTGAAAACAGCGGAAGGATATTGCTGCCTGAAAACAGTGGAAGGTTAAAAATAAAGCCCCAGAAGCCAATGAGTAGCCTCCCAGT
>CAIGQW010000952.1:1224996-1236757 GCA_903798125.1 Danio choprae
GTGTGTGTGTGTGTGTGTGTGTGTGTGTGCATCTGCGTGTGTGTCTGAGTTTGGCGGATATATTTAGCAAATGTTTAATGATGCAAGCCCCTAGTTTGCTGTCATCTTGCTTAAGAAAAAAAAAAACTTAGTTACAGATGACGTAACTATGAAATGTCATTTAGAGTTCATATGAGTTTGCCGAAAACTCATTTTCTCCAAGAAGCTGAACTACAATCCTGATCCAAATGTGCTTTAGTGTGTTATAGTAGTTTTAGTGCTTTCTGTTGTTCTTTGGAGAGATTTTGTAGTCTCAGTCTGTGTGTTAGAAAGCAGAAAAGCCTTTGGACAGTTGTATTAGAGTAGATTTATTTGACAAAGTCTGTAGATCAAGCCAAACTGCTTAATTGAAGTTTTTTTGGATTTTATTTTAGCATTTGAAGGCATAAAATGAATTTAGAAGGCCTAGGAGTTTTAGGCCAGTGCATTGTGATTTCATTGCATGCGTCCAATGAGGTTTTGTTTCATACTTCTCAATAAACACTTGATTTCTCTTCAAAAAGTAGTTTTCTACAGTTGTTACTAGGGCTGCACAATGTATCATTTCATCATCGATATCACAATGTGTGTATCCGCAGTAGTCACATCACAGGATCTACAATGTCGAAAAGCGATTATAATTAACCAGGAACCGCAGTTTAAAACACGTGAGGTTTGTTTTACCATAATCAAGAGAAAGTTGTTCATTTGGTTGTTTTTTAGGCCTGTGAGTATTTCAAGCTAATTTAAACCATGATTTGGTCACAAGAAATGATCAAGTTTGTTGCTTTAACAAAGATTATTTTGTATTATGTATACAATTTAAACTATACAGTGTTATTTTATGTTTTCGTTACATTGCGTTATGTTTATTTATTTTACATGTTATTTTACTCCCCAGAAAGACACAAATCTTAACCATAATAACTTTGTATTAGTCTGTGCTTGTATTCTGTTTATTATACACTGTAAAAATATTCGTATTTTGTGAACAAGTCACTAGTGTTTTTTGTTTATTTACATTTGTGAATTGCATTATGGGATGTTGATCTCTGCTGTCGACTTTTGATGTTGAAAATTCAACTCTACAGTTTAACAAAATGGCTTTTATTGACATTTTAATAGTTTCAATTGATATAATGTATTCTACATAGTATATAGAGAAATAAGTCTGTAAAGTAACAGAAAATCTACTGCCAGTTTTTTGCATCGTAATATATAACATCAACCAAGACAATATATCACTTTAAACTATTAAACATGCTAATAAAAGTCACTTTTTTCCAACTTTTCAAGGTTAAAAGTTGTTGGAAGAAAGCTCAAGGTCTCATAACGCAATTCAAAAGCATAAATACATGGGGAAAAATGAAAAAATATTTGGAAAATATGGAAAACTAATTTACAAGTATTTTTACTGTGTATTTTATGCAGATGCACTCCCTCTCAAAATCCTCCCAATCAATCTAAAATTAGGAATACTTTCTAAATAGAGTTATTTAAGTCATCTTGTGAAATTATATTCATATCACAATATATATCGAAAAACGAAATATCGCAAATTTCTGTTATTTTGCTAAAAATGTGCAGCCCTTAGAGCAAGAGTGCTCAAACCTGTTCCTGGAGATCTAGCTTCCTGCAGAGTTCAGCTGCAACCTTGATTAAACACACCTGTCTTTAATTATCAAGCACTCCTTCAGATCCTGTTTACTGTAGTTGGTATAGTTGTGTTTGATCAGGGTTAGAGCTAAACTCTGCTGGAAGGTAGATCTCCAGAAACAGGGTTGAGCACTCATGCCTTAGAATATAATATTATTTAATCATCATTATTAATGATGTAAAAAAAGTCATTATTGTGTCTATTTACTGTAGTTACAATAATTGAGTAATCAATTTATATAGTGCAAGCTGCGAAATTTATTGCATATCACACATGTTCTTTATTAAAACTTTTGTGTGATGGATTTTGAGTACATATAGATGTAAAATAAGTGCTCATATGAATTAAAATATCTAGTTTCAAATTATATACCAAAAAGTTTGCTTACCAAAATGTTTTTAAGTGAAATCTGTAATGTAACCAGGACAGCTTCATTATTACAAATGTGTAAATACAATATAAATATATTTAAAGATGTGACAAACCATTTTCAATAGTATTAGATTAAAGTGTGTATTGGTTTTACAAATATGCTTGATCAGTTATACATTTTTATTTGTTTGCAGTATTCATTTAAATAATATATTTTTTACTTACTTTTTTGTAATTATATATATATATGAGCAATATCACACAAGAATTATTATCCGGTCTCCGTTGCCATCTTGCGGAGGAACGTCAACCGTCTTTGCTCTGCTCAGAATGACAGGCTGGCCGCGGACGCACTGAATTTCTGAAATTATGAATATTTAAAATAGGCACTATCCGTATAAATAAACTGCATAGTTACAATTTAAACAACTACATTCTCGCCTAAAATAGCCTCAAAAGTACAATATGTTGTCCAACAGCTGCAATATTTGTCAAACTGTAGTGAGTCTATTGATCTACTGTCACTCTATGTGGGCGGAGTAATACACAAGAGTGAAGAGGCTGTAGGAGATCTGATATTGTGTGTGTATATATATATATATATACAACAGTTCTGTCTGGTTCTTGAATCTGATTGGTTGATAGCCGTGCGATATTCTGCCAGTAACAGCACTCGTCCGCCTCTTCACCCTTCACCTTTGTGTATTACTCCGCCCACATACAGCAACAAGCAGAGGACACGTTTTGACAAATATTGCTGCTGTTGGCCAATATAATGTACTTTTGAGGCTTATATTGCAACTATGTAGTTTATTTATAAGGATAGTGGCTATTTTAAAATGTTTATAATTTCTGAGAGACAGCGCATCGGCGGCCATTAGCTTGTCATACTGAGCAAAAATGGTTGACGTTGTCCATCCACAAGATGGCAACAGTGACCGCACTTTTGTATGTTGTAGTGCTGTATTTATACCATATAATTGTTGTGTGTTAAGTGTGAGATGGGACTCACATAACAGGAATGTGTGTTGTGTTGGCAGAAAGAAAGAAGAAATTCCTGCATGTGTTTAGCGTTGTGTTTATCGCAAATACAACAGCAATCTGGTAGTGATTGCACTGCCTTTTTTCGGGGTTAATTATTGTGATATTCCGATTGCAACAGAGAAATACTGTAAACTGTAATAGACTGTAATACTGTAGGGAGATATTTCTGTAGATTGATGGCATTTCATCAGCAAATCACCTGTTTTGTCTTCACTTTAGACATTACGCTAGAGAATCATTTAAACACTAGCTCTAAAGTGACGTTGGTGAATTAGTAATGGTTTTTGCTGTTCTGACGTCAGCTGCAGATGTGAAGGAATGGCGGTAGTAGTTCCTAATACAAAAGGGTTTTGATGTTTGATTTTTTTTTTATATACACAATTATGCCGTCAAACTTTTGTATAAACCAATATCACACTTGTAGCAGTGCGATGTGGTTGTATATCATCACTGGTGGGACGCAATGCACGCCTCCCACCGGTGCCGATATACACCCACATCACACTGCTACTCGTGTGATATTGCTCATATATATATATATGGCAGCACAATATAGGAAAAAATATAAGAGAGTCTTTTGGTTGCGATATATATTGCGTTTTGTTGCGATATATATTGCAGTTTGAATATATTTAGCTCTATTTGGAAAGATTTCATTGATTTAGATGATCAAGACTTTTTCAATACAATTGCATCTGCATAAATTAGAATAAATTACAAGCAAAAATAAATAAATAAACAGTCCTTTATGTTTTTTGGGGGAGTCTAACAGTATTAAAGTACAGAAATTTAACAGTCAAATGTATAATGTCATGGTCATCATTGTATAAATAATAATATTTAATAATATCTTTATCTTTTAATATTTAATAAATAATCTCATCCTGTGATGTGACTATTGCAGATACACACATTGCTATATCGATGCTCAAACGGTATATTGTTGAATTGGAATTTGTTGTTGTTGTTGTTTTTGTTGTTGTTGTTGTTGTTGTTGGTGGTGGTGGTGGTAGTAGTAGTAGTCAACAGTGTCACATGATCCAAAAGTAATTCTAGTATACTCAATAATCATTATTAACAGTTCTGCTGCTTAACATTTTTTTGTATAAAGCCTAAGCCTAATAGTGCTTGTGGTGAGTTTTTATAAAGAAAAAAACCTTAAAATTATGTAATTCAGTAATTGGGCACCCCTGCTCTAAGGGCCCTAAAAGCATTTATTTGAAATAGAAATATTTTGTAACAACTGTAAAACTGTCTTTACTGTTTACTTTTGATCATCTGGACAGCATGTCCTTTTTGAATTAAAATATTGATTATTTTTTTAATAATCCTACCGATACTGTATATCTTTATCTTCATGTATTTCATCAGTCACCCTACTCTATCACACATGCACACAATAACACAAAACACAGCGTTTGACCAGCGTTTTTGACAGTAAATGTTCAATCTGTAGAAAAGCAGTACCACGAGCCACCACTAGATGGAGACACAAACATGATAAACACATTTGAGCCGAATTCCAGTGAACAAATGGCACATGTGAGTGTGTGTCAGATTGTTTGTGTTAACTGCAGTCTGTGAGCATGTGTAAAAGGCAACACCCTCACTTTTACTTACTTAATGGAACAACTGTGTGTTTTCCCTGCAGTCATTGTGAATGCTAGCCTCATGCTTACTCTCTCTGTGTGTCCAGCAGAAGAAGAGGAAGATGGTGGTGGTGTGGTCCATGTCCAGTGCTACAGATGTTTTGGAGTGAGATCTAAAGTGTGGATTTGACTGAAAAAGCACCTTTTGGAGAGGATGGCTGCGACCACGCCTACCTCAGCCCCGCCTCCTAAGAAGAGCCGAGGGAAACAGGAAATGGAAACTCTACAGACGGCCAATGAAGAGCTGAAGAGCAGATTGAGTGATGTACAGAATGAACTGCAACAGGAAAGAGGCAAGGTACACCAATGTTCACTAATTCATCTTTTATTTTCATATCCAATCTGTTTACCTCTTTCACAAAGTGTGCTTAAAGGGAGAGTTCACCCAAAAATGACCTTGACTTGTTCCAAACCTGTTTGACTTTCTTTTTTTTGTTGAACACAAATGAAGATATTTTGAAGAAAGATGGAAACCTGTAACCATTGACTTCCATAGTATTTTTATTCTTATTTCTTACTATAGGATGTCAATGGTTACACATTTTCAGCTTTAGTCAAAATCTCATAAAGGTTTAAAACCACATGATGGTAAGTAAATAGTGAGTAAATTTCTTTTTTTGGGGGGGGGGGGGAGAACCAACCATTAAACTATCAAATGCACCATAAAACCTGATAAGTTCATATTGCTCAAAACATTTGCAGTAACATATGATATCAAAACATTTGAGTAAACCTGCTAATTTGTTTTAAGTTGTAAGAGCTTTGTATTTTATTTTGAAGTACAACAACTAGTCTCTCATTAACACAAGTCCCAGCTCTTAGTCACACTACAATGTTAGTTACAAATAAATTGAAAAATTGAATGAACTGAGTTGTGCAATTTATTTGTATAGACACCAAACTAACTTGAATCTTTACGATTAAGTGTTAATTAGCAACTAACTTGTTTCAGCTCATCTTCAACTTAACCACAGGCCCTAATTTTCACGATTTCCTACAAATTTCAGCATAACAGAAACCTCTGTAAATCCAAACAGAGCCCAATATTAAAGACTAGATTATGTTTCCCTATGTTAATCTTAATCATGTGCACTTAACACTTAATTTCAACATTTATGTTCCTCATAGTTCGATGCAAACCATTCTGAATTCACAAAAATCACGATTCGGTTCGATGCGACACAGTAGTGTCACTGTTCGGTATGTTTTCAATACAGCAAAAAAAAAAAAAGCCAGAGAATTTCTTTGATTTTTCACTTTTTTTATTTATTAAAACTAACATCATAAAAGTATGATCTTGTTTTTTTTTCTTTTACTTTGAACAGTGATGGAGCTTTACTTCACCCATCTTCTGGGGTTTCTTCTTAGCAGCAAATAAAACGAAACCTCCTTTATACCCAAAACCAGAAATCTCCTTATAAAAAATGAAATGTAATGTTGTAGTAGTTAAACAAATAGAAAGAAAAGAACAATTTTGTTTTATATGGAACTTAGTTTCAATCAATGTTTAAGTATTTGTTTTTTATTTTCAGAAAGAAATGTGTCCACATTTTCTTCAGACAGCACAGATCTGCTTGATGTGACTATGTCACTTGCTGTTTCAGTGGATCTGAAAGCAGGAATTGTCTGACTGAAATGGGCTCGTGAATTACATTTTATTTTTTCCTAAAACACTAATTTTCGACTACCGAGTAAGGTCTTATTCGCGGCTATAAATGTACCGATCGCTTATAGGTGATTTGTTTTGCGCTGTTCGAATCTGTAGGAAGTCCCTGTCTGAATGCTGTGGGGATAGTTGTTTGTAGTGTGCGTCATTCTAGTTTTTGTCTAGTTCTAGTTATTGACACACTGGCGTGATGTCGGTGTAAATGAGTTGACATGTTCGAAGTATTGCTGCATGACTGACTGGAGTAGTGTTTGGAGGTGGGTGGGGTAGTCAGCACGTTGCCTGCCACGTCATTTGGGATGCTTTGTTGAGTGTAGTTACGTAAAATGCCACTGAAAATGTTATAGTTTACACACTTTATTCTCTTTTATGTTTTCAGATATTAGTCTAAATGAAAGGCTCGTACCGAACGGTTCAATACGAATACGCGTATCGTTACACCCTTATATATTATATTATATTATATTATTCATTCATTCATTTTAATCATTGATTCATCCCTTTATTAATCTGGGGTCACCACAGCGGAATGAACCGCCAACTTATCCAGCATTTGTTTTACGCAGCGGATGCCCTTCCAGCTGCAACCCATCTCTGGGAAACATCCATACACACCCATTCACACTACGGACAATTTTTTAGCTTACCCAATTTACCTATACCACATGTCTTTGGACTTGTGGGGGAAACCGGAGCACCCGGAGGAAACCCACGCCAACACAGGGAGAACATGCAAACTCCACACAGAAACGCCAACTGACCCAGCCGAGGCTCGAACCAACGATCAGCGACCTTCTTGCTGTGAGGCGAACGTGCTACCCACTGCGCCACTGTGAGGCCCTATATTATATTATATTATATTATATTATATTATATTAGATTAGATTAGATTAGATTAGATTAGATTAGATTATTAATTGTCAGAGTATTTCATTAAATCATGAGGACCCTAAAATTACTTTCTTAATCAAAATAAATCATTAGTTAAACTGTAAGTGAGAAGATTCTTAATAATATAAACATATTCTGAATATCAGTAGTATAAATGCAAATGTAAATTTGAAATGATATATTTATAATATCAAAATATCTTATTTCCATAATAAATAGCAGAGTATGCTGACGTGTACTCCATGTTCAAAAGGAAATGTCTTTATATTTGATTCAATCTGATTTTTGGATCTAAATCGAGCCAAGTAACAGGGTAATTTGTATCAAGAACACTAGTTGCCATAGTAATGACTTGTTTCCCCTGGCATTATTCTGATTCTCAAGTCACTGTGGAAAGAAATTTTGCCCTCTGCTCATGTTCGTTTATGACATTTCACTGTGAATCAGGCAACATGATTTGAGCCCGTGCTGTTTCATGCATATGTGGCTCCCCAAATTACTCACAATTTTGCTCCTAATCTGTCAGATGTCTTGTTTTCAGGCTACAAACAAGTATATCAATTCAGACATTGCAAACAATAACCAGTTTGCTGCCTCTCGGAATAAAGCTTCAGTTCTTGCTTTATTTAACACAAATCTTGTCTGTTCAGTCAGAAGATTTATCCTCTCATTAATCACATTATCCCAAAATCCATCAGGAAAAATGTGTGCCAGTGATTTCTTTACGGACAAGAAGAGAAAACATGCAACACCCTCTGAAAGCGGCAAACAATGGGAAAGCTTAACATTGCCGGAAAGCCAGGACAAATGTGGCGGTTTATGGTTTTAAAGGGAATTATTTCGCACAATCAAATTGTGCAAACATGGATTTGGACCTTCTAAAATAAATCTCCGAAAGAATGTTTTTACTCTGAGCTTATTGTAATGCAAGAGCAGTTTGGTACAGATCATTCCTTCCAGCTCTTTGCTTTCTCACTACTTTTCATTTCTAAGCTATAATAAAATACTGGCGAAAGTATTTTGTTAATATTGGAAGCAAAGAAGAGAGAATAGGTGCCAAATATTGAAATAAACCATTTATAAATACAAATGAGGATTGTAAGTCCAAGTTAAGAGCTTTAAATATTTGAAATTATGAAGCTAATAGTAGGCTGAGATTGTTAACTGAAAAGGGAAACCTAAAAAAATATTTTTACTTCACACTTTTTTGCCTTTAAATGAATGCGTTAAAAATAAACTTGCCTCGTTTTTGTCCTTAGCTGCATAAACTTTTATTTACACATGATTTAAAGGTTACACGTTTGAAAAACTGTTAATATAATGTAATTTTACAGTTTAAAAATAAATTTGTCTTGAATATACAGACTGACTTACGTAGACTGAGAAAGATCAGTCAAGGTTAGATTGTCTAATTTTTATGTATATGCAGATCTTATTATGTTGCTGGGGTGTTTTGGGTGTCTGTTAGCTAGTAAGTGTTTAATATATTTGGAAACAGAGTGTCATTGTGAATTTATTCATTTTTTAGCAGCTCTGAGGTAAACTATAAATCTGGTCAGTAAAAAACTATCATGCGTACTTCACACAAATACACCATAAATATATGCATTCAGCTTAGTCTCTTTTTCAGAGGTCGCCACAGCGGAATAAACCGCCAACTATTCCAGCATATGTTTTACGCAGTGGATGTCCTTCCAGCTGCAACCTAGTACTGGGAAACACCCATACACCCTCTGCCCACAAACACTCTGTTTTGCAGAGTTAGATCTCTGCATTTCCTCCTAATTCTCATGAGACACAACACACACACAATGAAAATACAGATTTAATTTGACCTTTATACTTCAGTTGTTGAATTTTTCGAATGCAGCAGTTGGTGTCGCTGTTGGCCAGTATACATCACATCCTAGAGTTCTTGGAACTGTCCACAAAAGCCCCCAACATTTACTCGCTATACCTACAGTAGTCAACATTTGAAGTGGTTCATCACCTTTCATCAAAGTCTTTCTAAAACTAATGAGAAGCACCCATTTTTGTTTTAGGACAATTAAAAACATAATAATTTTGATCCACTTCAAATGCTGACTACTGTATGTGAATTTCTTTTATTTGATAAACACAAAAGAATATATTTTGATTAATGCTGGTAATCTAATAGTTGTTGGTTTACATTGGTTTCTGTAACTTTTTTTTTTTTTTGTTCTATTTTCCTTAATTTTCTTTTTTTTATTTACTATAGAAGACAATAGCTACCTCATCTTTAAAATGTAATCTTCTGTTCAATGTCAAACTCTTACAGATTTGCAACAACATGAGGTTAATTAAATGTTAAGTACATTTTCATTTTTTGTGTGAACTATTCCTTTAAAGGATACTGTGAACCTTAAAGGTGCCGTACAATGCAAATATGCAGCGTTTGATTTTACCTGGTGAGATTACAACAATAATAATGTTTTCCCTTATTTTTAAGTTTATCTAAGCGTATGTTATACTAACTGTGTATGTCGACTCTATTTTTGAAAATGGGACTGACTTTAAAAAAGTGTAAACAACTCTGCGAAGCAGGAAGCCATGCATAACCTCAGAGCATAAGATGTGTTTACAGCTCTTCAGAATGCAGAATTTATTCAATATCACCCCAATGAGGCATAAGGTCTGTTTAAATGTATTTTTTACATAAGTTTAACGTGTATATTGTGAAATTTGGCAGATTCGATTGTAATGAGGAAACACACGTGTATGTTTGTGATGAGCAATTTTCTGGGGGCATTTGATTGTTCAATTTTTGTACCTGAATAGACTAGACTCTCCAGAAAACCATAACGCACTGTTTATTTAAGTTTTATATTTTCTCTGTTGTATCATATGTGCTTGTGTGTTTGTATATATATATATATATATATATATATATATATATATATATATATATGCTTGTAAATTATTATAATTTATGCAAACACACTGCATAGAAAAATCTATCTAATTAAATGAAATCTTTTCAAATCCGACGTGCATCTGTAAACAGACTATGGGAGATCGCTAGACGACCAATCACTCTGAAGAGAAAGAAAAAGGGCCAATGAATGCCAAATGAGGTGCAACTGATTAGTCATTAGTGGAGTATATCAGTGGCGTCCGCGGAGTGAGCATCAGATTTCTGTGGCAGTGGAGACGCACGTCTCTGTTCCCTATTCGGGGAATGTGGGTTACCAGGACGTTCCCCTTCATATGGGAACTCCAACGTGCGTCTGTAAACAGACTACGGGATACTGTATAGAAAACGCCACAGCAGCTAAGCCCATCATGCCCCTGATGTGAAGTTTGCCAAGCAAAGCATGAGTGCACAAGCATCACCAAGAGCGCAACCTTCCAATGTCCCCTGAGCCCTTTATTTACCATTACATGGGAATAATTAGAAAATTTTAATGGGGGGTCGTATAGTGCTTTTACCTAGCTAATATAGACTAGTGATTTTAGAATACGACAGTACGTTGGTAAAGAATATGGACTAGCCCTATGGAGGGGGAGTGCTACATATGATAAGCTGGTTAGCGGGTAGGGAAGACACGGGTCCGCCTGGTCAGGGGGAACACTCCGTGGCTGAAATAAGCATATGGGATCTCGCGCTAATGGCGTCATCGGAGCGATCGCTGACTTGCCACCGGAGGGGCAGCTATGTTGCAGCGATGGACATCTGGTCCCCGATGTCAACCCGGACGATGGACCGGGGCCCTCACTTGAAGCTTGGACAGAGCGCACTGATGAGGAGTGAGGGGTCCGCGGGCCCGAAGGCGACGGATTAGCCCCCACTGTAATCCTCAGGCCTGCTCGTGCACTAACCGACTTGCGGGGAGCATCAGAGGTGGCGCACCCTAATGCTAGAGTACGCCGTGACCTCTGCTGCGCAACAGTCAAGCCTTCGCAGTGAGGGCAAGAACTGTCCGCGAGCACCGCCTCCATATGCTGGACCCCCAGACATGTGATGCAATACTCATGCCTGCAAAGATGCAAAGATGCGCTGCTCTGCCGTGTTGCTCTCTTAGGGGATCTGCTCTTTCAGAGAAAACTGCTCTTTTATTAGACACCAGTTAAATGCCCAGGGGACAGGAAAGGAGCCCAGTTTGACCGCCGCTGTCACGTCTTCACCCACACTGGTGAAAAAGCTGGTTTCGTTTCAAAATCAGATCAGGAGCTCTTCAGTCTCATTGTGAGGTCTGAAGCAAAGCATCTGATGCTCGCTCCGCGGACGCCCCTGATATACTCCACTAATGCCGAGCTCTACCAACTCATTTGGCACATATTGGCCCTTTTTCTTTCAGAGTGATTGGTCGTCTAGCAATCTCCCGTTGTCTGTTTACAGATGCACGTTGGAGTTCCCATATGAAGGGGAACTAATTATCACAATGTCTGTTTATTCCAATATTGTGCAGCCCTAGTGTGTGTGTGTGTGTGTGTGTGTGTGTG
>CAIGQW010000952.1:1247873-1261610 GCA_903798125.1 Danio choprae
ACACACATATTTTTTTTAATCTTTATGTTTAATTTTGAAATAACTTGTTAAGTTCATAACTATGTAAATTTTTTTAAATAATGGCAACCTGGCAAAGCTAAGTTTTTCCTGGTCTTAATGTCCAGGATGCTTCTGATATGCTGATTTGATTTGTTGAACAGAAAGTGTAAAATACCTGCAGGTATTTTAAATATTATGCAACATAATATGAACTGGAAGCTTTCATTTAAATTATTGCATCCTTGCTAAAAAAATCTTACTGACAAACTTTTGAACAGTAGTATACATCAAAATAAAACTTTTCCTTAGTAGATTTTAATCTTATTACATTTTGTCCCCTTTCAAAATCTTTCCTTCTCACTGTTACACTTGCTTATTTAGTATTATTGATAAAAACAAACTATTGAATGACAAAAAAAGATTTTCTTGAAGCAAGAAACCTAGCAACCTAGCAACAACTCAGCACGCCCTAACAACCGATTAAATGATTAACAACACCATAACATTTAAATTTAAATCTGAAAGTATAAAACCACAGTCTGCATGTTCGAACTCCAGTGTGTTTGTTTAATTCAAAGCATTCATTTGAATTAGCGGCGTTATTTGGTCAGATGTAGTTAAGTGTTGTGCTCCAGGGAACATGAAGAGGCGTCTCAGCAGTTCTCCGGTTCATAAGTGGCCTCCGTCTGCATGTTGTTTACTGATATCCAGAGCTGGTTAATGAGGAGCAGGATTATAAACGAGTCATTAACTAAAGGTGATCCCATAACAGCGCGTACTTGTGTTCTCTGCACTCCTGAATACACTGTTCTTCATTAAAAGAAGATTTCTCCACATAAACATTCTGATTTAATTTAGGTTATTGACTAAATCTGTTTAAGGACTGTCTGTATCATTGCAAATTGTAGTTATCTAACACCTTTGTATACAGTCTAAATTGGATATATCGAGATTTATCCATATATAAAAATTAAAGTCATGATGGCCAGTTTCGAGGTAAACCACAGTAAATGTTCTGATGGTTAGTTTTCTTAAAACTTGATTGATCACAATCTTGATAACTGATGGTAAATCTTGTAAAATTGTGAAAGGCTACAATGTAAAGTCATTTTTATATAGACAGTTAATATATATATATATATATATATAAATATATATATATACTTACATAAAGTGATACATACTAAAGTATATATGGAACCTCTCTTGTCCAACACCTCGTGCCTTTATTGATCAAGGCTCGAACCAATTCTGGCATAGGAGGCGGGTGCTCTAACCTCATGAGATCAGGACAGTGAGGTTTACACACACCGCACTCAACAGCTAGTCTCCATTATATTCACCCTCATAAACCTTAATTTCAATTCGGGTCATGGCACCAATGTAATCCATCTGGTTTGACTGTTAGTGTGAATTCAAAAAGTAGGACACGTTTCTGAATCAACATCTGTTTTGATCATGGAACAACATTCCAATCAGCCAATCTAAGGGATAAATTTACACTTTAAGTTAGGTTTAGACTTACAGTTAGAGTTATGTGCTTCTACATCATCATTATCAAACTATTAAACCCCCTCTGGCTTTGGGAATAATTTACAGTTAGGATTAGGTTAAGGGGGACTAGGTATGAATTACATCTTTTTAAACAGGACAGATGTTCCAGGATTAACATAGATGTTAATACAGGATTGCATCCTACTTGCCAAAATCAAACTCACACAGGATTGACACCTACTTGTCAGCTCTGAGCAAGGCTCGAAATGTTGATTCCGGCATGGGAGGCAAGTGCTCTAAGATCTTTAGATCAAGGGCGTGAGGTTTACACTCAGCCCCATAATCCCCACTTCCATTCGGGTCATGGCACCAATATAATGCAACTAGTTCAAGAACTGTCCGCTCTGAGCGGAGTTCAAACCGGCGATTCTAGCATGGGAGGCTATAAAAAAAGGGGTTGAATGGGTAGTTCACCCAAAAATGTGAAAAGTAGAAAAAAATGTACATGCTAGTTTTGTCATTTTGACATTTTGTTGCTTTATTTTATACCAGAAAAAGAGGATAAAATGTCCTGCTCACACTAGTCTATAAAATTGGCCATGAATTCATTGTCAATTTTGTTTTAAAGTATTGTGTACCTGTGTGAGGCTTTGGGATGATCATATTTTTTCTTTAAACAACATAATATGATGAGTAGAAGAACAAAATTTTCCTTTTGTGATTTGAAAAAGAAAGGACATATGGCATTAGAACAACAGATGGGTGAGTAAATAATGTCTGATTTGCATACATTTTCTTTCATTTGATGAGTAATGAACCACCAGTCATCCATAACTCACCACTGTGATCATTTCAAAACATTTTCACACTCCAGGCAAGCAAAATAATACTCAAAAGATGTGTCAGACAAACTTACAATGCTGTACTGTAGAAGCTCCCTTGAATTGTTTTACGAACTACTAGTGAATCATTAAATGATTTCATATTCTACATGTACAATAACAGCTGGGAATGGCTTGGCGAGAGTTTTCATGCACAAATGTAACATACTGGACTGCATATGTTCTTCATCAGGGCTTCTCCCGAGAGGAGGCAGAGCTGCGTTTTCGGCAGCTGACCCGCGAGTACCAGGCCCTTCAGCGAGCGTATGCCCTTCTGCAGGAGACCACGGGCCCTCTGGACCCTGAGAGACACTGCAGGGTGAGAGGCTGAGATGGCAAATCCACAGACGCATGTTTAACCTCTCCCACACTGGACATTCTGAAGGATCCTTTTCTGAATCTGAATCATCTAAATGCATTTCAAGACCTTTTCAGAATCTCCTGTCCCCACACTGAAATATTACAGCCAGCATTGTAGCAAGCATGGCCCAAAAATTCCTGCCTCAAAAAGAAAAGCAAAAAAAGCAAAATTTGTAATCTGAAATTCAAAAGAAGCCAATAGACAATCAGTACGTTTACATGGACAACAACAATATTCAGATAATAACACAGTTAGGACAATATTTTGGTTAAGAATCTATGATATAAACAGAGATTTGTGATTACCTAAATCTCTCATACTCAAAGAAGTAAACACAAATCGAATTAAGACTACTATTATGTTACTACTACTACTATGTTACTATTTTTATCATGTTGTTAAATTGCAGTATAGACGTACACACTTGAGTCACACCATTTCCCGTCATGTAGGATTTTTCACTTCATTTTGTGAGAGTATACACTTACAACACGGTTTTCCTGTACAATTGGGATCTTTTGAAAATGCATTTGTGGGAAAAAATAAATATGAAATTGCCGGTTGCGTTTTTTTGGGCTACTTTCATAACGTGCCACAGCTAATTTAAAATGAAAACCGGATAATTTTTTAAATATTGTTCTCGGCAAGCATACCTGGCAACCCAAAAACCGCTGCAAGTAAACAAATGTTTTTTAATGTGCAGACCAATGGATAGGCAGCATTGTGAAATGGCAGGTAAATGAAGCAAATGCAGTATGTGTCACTGATAGAGAAGCAGAGGTCTTTGCTAAATATAACAAGGATCTTACAAGAAAAAGAAAAAAAAAAGAAAGGCAAATCTTCTGCCATTAAAACCATCATCGTGGATGTTCTCTTTGCTGAAATCTGTTCAGCAGTGCTTGAGGTGATGTGGTTGAGAACACAAATCTTTAACACAGCCAAGATATTGCTTGTTGTTCTATCTAAAGTTAGAATCAAAGGGATTATACAGTAAATGTAAGGAGGAATGTTTTAAATTGTGAAAAAAGACAACAACAAAAACAAAGGACATATGTTCAAACCCAAGTTAATAACATTGGCAATAACAAGTTAATTTAGTTTGCCAGTGTTGTAACTTTTATACTTATACTTGTGTTGACAGAACAGAAGAGAAAAAAGTTACTCAGATATATGTGTACTGTATTGTATGTGTATCACAAAAACATATATCAGAGAAGACATGGTAAACCTTCCCCTTTTGTGTGAATCCAGCAATTGACTAACTGGACAAGGAGAAAAATGAGCTACTTTGTCATTCCTTTTGAGCTGGAAATGTTTCTTGGACCTGTGTATGACAGGGTATGACAGCGGTCAACAGTTTAACAGCAAACAAAAAAGCACAGCTTTGTATCATGCAAGAATAGCACAACAAATAATTAACCGCATATGAGGCTATAGTAAAATGAAAAATGAAAACCCAAACTGTGTGTTGATGCGAGAAATTCTGGAGGGAATGTTGGATGCAATCAGACGGGAACATACAGTAGCCTAATGACGTGTTCAATTATCGATCTATGATTATAACATGGCAAAAATTAAAGAAATATTTAAAAAGTAACTCAAATAAACACTTTAATCATACTATTGTCTTATTTAGAATGAGGTAAATAAAGAAATGACTGATGTCCATGTAAACGTACCCATCATGCGTACTGTAGGTATGCCCCAGGCTGGCTCTTTGATTGGCTCTGTGCTCTGTCCGTCAGACGCGGGAGCAGCTGCAGACGGAGCTGATTGGCTGTCAGGCACGGATTGCCGACCTGGAGCGGAGCTTGGCAGAGAAGGGGCAGGTAAATGAGAAAGAGGGCGGGGAGAAGAAACCCCAGACTTCAGTCACATTGGCTTTGCTACTTGTCTTTCTGACAGCCATGCTTGTGTGCTGGCGCTACACAGAGAGGATATGGCTCCAAATCATGTGACTTCACCCTCAGGATCAGTCATACTGTGTTGTCTCTTTACTTCTTCTTTGCTTGACTGATGCATGTTTCTTGTATGATAGTTGATCGGTCATAACAGTCACACAGCATTTGTGCTGCATGTGGTCAATGTTAATGGTGTAACAGTTTCATTTTGATTTATTCGTGCCCTGGCATCTCTCTTCACAGCATGCCTTAAAGGGATAGTTCACGCAAAAATGAAAATTCTGTCATCATTCACTTTCCCTTCACTTTTTTCAAACCTGTTCGAGTTTCTTTCTTCTGTTGAACACAAGAGAATGTATTTTGAAGAAAACTGAAAAACTGTAACCGTAGACTTCCATAGCATTTGATTTCCTATGGAAGTGAATGGTTACTAGGGCTGTAATGGTACATGTATTTTTCTCAAACCGTGATGGATCCCACGATTACAGTCAGTCCATATGTGCATCACTGGAGGTAGACAGAAAAAAACCATCGCAGTTGATTAACTTAGCAGCCATTTACATAGAACGCATCTTTGCGTCTGAAAATGTGAAACGCAGAGCTTCCACCATGTTGCCATTGTCATGTCAACTTGGTAGTAGGGATGGGGAGTCAACTCTCAAAAAAATTGATTCCTAAACTGTCAATGGACGTAGTGTCAGAATTGACTCCAGGACAGGAATTGACTTGCAGAGTCAAGTCTGTTTTTTCAAACCCTCCTGAATGAAGCAGTTACATGCTACAGCTATACTGCTCATTCTCGGGCACAATAAACATTGAACACCTGTTTTAAATGCGTGCTCACATGTTTTAAGTTTCTGAATTTCGGGACCACGAGCATTCTACAGAAACTCTCGTGCAAAGTACCAAACCGTGTCTCCAGTGTACTGTTACACCACTAATGGTTAGTTTTTTAGTTTTCTTCAAAATATCTTCTTTTGTGTTGTAGAAACAGTAGAATGAAACTAATGAAACTGTCCCTAACTGCACCAGGGCACAAATATACTGCTTGTTGCTGTGATTTGCTTGGAATAGAGTACTAGTTTACTGTTACTGTTTATTAAAGGGTCATGAAATGCTTATTCACTTTTTATTTTGGAAATATGTTTTCCATAAATGTTTTATCTGACAAAAAGCAACTTTGTTTTTTTCAATGTTATCTCATGGCAGTTCGTAACTTTTTTATTTAGTAGCTATTTCGTATGAAATTGTACGATATTATTTGTACAAGTTAGTACGAGTTGCTTATCCCCCTATGATGGTTGGGTATAGGGGTGGTGTTTGATTCATACGAATTAGCCACTAAACTGACAAAAAGTAAAATAGTTACGTCTCCTTGTGGGATCAGGCTGATATAGTAGTCCAGGTTCATGTGTACAAACATTAATTTTGTCCTGTTCTGATTTATTAAAGTTTGGAGAATTTATTACATCCGTTAACACTGGAACATTTTTGACAAGATTTTAATGTTCAATCTAGAAGATGAAAATGGCACAAAAGCTCAAAATTAACCAGTTTTCTTTAAAAAAAAAAAATAAACTTTTTTGTTTTTACAAATTAGGGCCTTAAAAGGTCTTCCAACTGAGCACTTTTTCCATGTTTTCCCACCGATAGTTCATCCATCATAGCAATAATGGAGATTAATTAAACCTATTTGTGCTCTATTGTACTGTACAAGGAAGGTTTTATACCATACTGTAGTAATTAAATATATTATATACTTCTGAAATAGTAACAGTAGTTTATTAGTATGCTATTCCAAACATAGCATTTTTGGGGTTAATGAATGGTTGGTTCTTAATGTGTTCATCGTTGGTCAAACTGCTCTCGCGTGTGTTTCCTTTCTGTTCTCTGCTCGTCCCTGATTGGTTGCTTGGTGTTTTGTGCTGTGAAATATGGAAATGGACATATCTGCATGCTACCTAATAAATTTCAGCCATTTCTCCATCTTTAACTCTTTATTTAAATATTACTTTTTTGGGTAATATTTTATTTTAGGGTGTCCTCGTTACAGTGTATCTATCCGTTTAACTACTGAGGATTATTAATTATCTACATGCACTTACAATATGATTAGGGTTAGAGTGCAGGTTATGTCTGTGGTTAGTTACAAGTAATTATGGATTATTGTAATAACTACAATAAAAAAAGATATTTTTGCTGCTTGTTCAAACTACTTATTTAAAATGAGCTGAAACAATACAATTATTTAGGGTTTCTTGGGACAACCTAATGTTTTTTTTAACAATTTTAAATTAATTGAACATAAATAATTAAGTTAAATGAATCGATTTTGTACAGTGTATAGTATAGTAAGTACATGGAATATTTGTAACAAGGACACGTTAAAATAATGTGTTCCCCTTTGTGAATATTTAATACGCCTGTGTAATAAAATGATCAGTTTTTCTTTAATTATGTCGTTTTTTGTAGTTATGTGTTTGAGTAAAACATGTTATTGTTTTATTCTGTAAAACATACAGTACAAATAATTTGCATGAAATAACAAATATGGTACCATTTTCAGACATGTTCATTTTAATTTTTAGACATAGTACCAAAGATTTAAAGCAATATTTGGTGGAGTAATCCAAACATAAAATAACATTTTTAATCACAACAAATGAAAACATTTGTTATTCCGACCAGTTGTCATCAAGGCAAAAGGCAAACTTTCTTTTTAGACAACAATTTCTACACAACTTTGATCTAAAGTGCTTTACAATGAAAACAAATGACAATTTTAAATAAAATAAATGGGTTTAGAAACATCCAATGATGGAGAGGCTCTAATCCAAATTTAAAAAGAAGGGGAAAATAACGCAACTGACAATATATTTATTTGAAAATAATTAACATGAAATGATTTCTCTCCATTACAGAATAAAAGAAATATTAACATTTTACTCAAACCCATATCTCAAAAGTACATCCAGAGAAACTGAGATGCAGGTAGAAACTTGTAAAAGTCTCTTGATTTTGTCCACAGCTTTATATATTAAGTTGTTAATATTTCGCATTGATTTTTTGTTACACAACTGAATGAGAATGTGGATGTGATTAATGTGTAGTGATCATTAGTAAAGTTCTAGTAGTGTAATGTGTAGTGGTGCCTGTGTTTGTGTGTGTGGGGTTTTTGTTGTGACGCAGGACTCAAAGTGGGTGGAAGAAAAACAAAATCTCATCAGGATGAACCAGGAGCTCAGAGAAAAGGTACAGCCTTTATCCTTAAATATTCCAAAAAATCCAACAAGCCCCCAAATGTACTCCACATTCAAGATTCTTCTACTGTGTGTTTCTGTTTCTGTGTGTGTGTGTGTGGTAGATAGTATCGCTGGAGCAGTGTGAAATGCGATTACGCTCAGAAGTCCGCGACACTCTGGATCAAAACGAACTACTTGAATTCCGCATTCTAGAACTGGAAGTAAGAGAATCTGTTTTGGTTCCACAGCAGCAAACAATGGCGGCAAAACCCGGTCCACATCTGCACAAGTTACACACATGAACCCATTTCACCCCTTTTACATGCACTGTTTTTGAGTTGTGTGTATGTGTTTGTGTTATGTTAAGAATATTTTCATACGCATTTTAAATGTATTTCTATTTTAAAAACTGTATATTTATACCACTGTCATTTTGTTAAATACACATTTCGATGGAATAAAATGTACTTGAATGAAACTCCTCATCAATCTTTTTTTCTTTTTGACTGCACCTCCCGCATGTTGTGGTTCTTATTTGTGTATGAAGTTTATTCAGTTTTTGTTTACATGCACAGTTTCAGTATTATTTAATCATCATGTATGTATATCATCCACCCCAACACAGTCTTGTGCCTTTATACTTTGTGCCTTTGTTTGCTTGCATAACGTGAGCATTGTGTGGAATATTTTTGAGAATGAGATTTCAGATCACTGTATTTCTGCAGATATCAATTTAGAAAAGCATTTCGGCATACAGTTTAGTGCACACTGTTAACAAAGCGTAATTTGTTAGAAGTAAAACAGTTGAAGCATCTGATTATATAACTTGGCTTAATCCTTTAACTTTTTTTTTCTTTGGAATTTAATTACATTGGGACAATAATGAAAACTGTGATTGATTATTTATTTGTTTGTTTGTTTGTTTGTTTTGTATAAGCCAAATCACTTAGTTGCAAATCTGTTATGTTTGTTTTTTAAAAAGAGAGACCCAATAAAATGGATATTATTTTGGTAACACTTCAGTAAAGGGGCCAATTCTCACTGTTAACTAGTTGCATATTAGGATGCCTATTGTTAAGATATTGACTGTTTATTGGTACTTACAAAGTACATATACAAAGTACATATACAAAGTACATATTCTGCATGATCACATGATCACTAATCCAATACTCAATGCCTAAACCCAAACTATTGCCTTGATAACGTATAATAAGCAGCAAATTAAGAGTTTATTGATGGTTAATGTTTATTCATAATTAATGGTTAATGGACCATTATCTTTTTAAATAATAAAAACGGATAACACACCTAAAAACACAGAAAGAAAAATGAAATCCAAATTTTGTTATAATACTAATCACATTCTATAACACCAGAATATAACACGATATACATAAAATATTATAATATGTTCTTCAAAAATGTGAGCCCAGATCTAGTATGAAGTGATAAGCCTGATGATATTTTTTTTAGGTCAAACAAATTTACAACACAGTGACATCTAGTGGAAATGTTTGGTGTAAGTTAAATTTAACATATTTCTCAGATTTAACTTAGTTACTCAAAATGCACAACATCTAGGCAGAGCATTAGAAGGCTTGAAATTAAAAATGAAATGGAAGCCACATTTTTTTTTTATTGAGAATAATTTTTTTCTCAATATTGTGTACATCAGGGGTGCTCAACCCTTTTCCTGGAAATCTACCTTCCTGCAGAATTTAGTGCCTTATCAAGATTTAATCCAGATTGCAGCTGAAATCTGGAATAAGGTGGATCTCCAGGAACAGGATTGAGCACCCCTGGTGTACATCTAAGAGAAACGTAGGCTATTATTGAAAAAGAAAATATATTGAAAGTGTATGTCAGTCTTTTTAAAGTATATTATTTTGATATTCAGCAGTTTTTCTGCAATTTGTTTTCTGCAATTCTTCTGAACTTTTTTAAACATCTAAAAAATTCCTATTTTGTACAGTATCTTCTTATTACATTTACCTCATGTGACACACACAGACAGTGGTGTCTACCCTTATTTACACAATTAAGAGACACGTTTATCCAAATTGCAACTTGCAAAAGTGGTTCCTAAGCAGAGCTAGTAGTCAATTATATTCACAGTATTTGTGTATGTTCGCTTTCGTAATGTTTTATAATGAACAAATTTATAGTTTATATCTATAGTCATACTTTGACAGAAATGTGAACTGAATGTGTAATATAGTTTGAATTGATATTAGATGCAATTAGTTGAACCTTTGAAAGTTTTGACCCACTAAGTAGGTGTTGAATACTTAATTTTATAATTATATTGTCTTTGAAATATAGTTGAAAGCTACAGCTTATTATTCTGTATATATTGTGAATTAAAATATACAATATATGATATATTATTTCTACTCAAACCTGTATGTCCTTAATTACACATTTGTTAATTGATTCAATTATTAACTGAAAAATTTCTAATAAAAAATTGCATTATGAAATATCAATTAACACACCAAATTACAGTACTTTACATAGCCTTTGCTTTAGTACAGTATAATATTCATTCATTCATTCATTTTCATTTCGGATTAGTCCCTTTATTAATCTGGGGTCACCACAGCGGAATGAACCGCCAACTTATCCAGCATATGTTTTACGCAGCGGATGCCCTTCCAGCTGCAACCCATCTCTGGGAAACATCCATACACACCCATTCACACTCATACACTACGGACAATTTAGTCTACCCAATTCACCTATACCGCATGTCTTTGGACTTGTGGGGGAAACCGGAGCACCCGGAGGAAACCCACGCCAACACAGGGAGAACATGCAAACTCCACACAGAAACGCCAACTGACCCAGCCGAGGCTCGAACCAGCGACCTTCTTGCTGTGAGGCGAACGTGCTACCCACTGCGCCACTGTGAGCCCCTACAGTATAATATCCAGCATTTAAAAAATTGTGTACTTTTAAGAATGACCACTGATTATTAAAACATGAAATAAATAGTATTTTAAACTAAGGTGCATTTTAAATTAAGGTCATCATGAATTTAAGAGGTCTGTAATCATTGAAATTATTTTGTGTGCTGAAAAAAGCAGAAATTTAAGTTATTCACTTTATGGTTTAGAGAAACGTTTATGTGAATCTTTTTGAAAATGTTGACAAAGAGCGAAAAGCTGCCAAGCTATTCTTTTGTGTTCAATTTAAGAATGAAAAAGGCTTTACTTCTGGATTAACAATTTCAGAAATGTTCATTTTAGTGTGAGCTCTTTCTTTAAAAGGTGAATACTCTCTGAATATTTCACCACCTATTCTTTGTTTAACCAATAGGAGAGGGAACGCCGTTCTCCTGCCTTTAACCTGCAAATCTCTGCCTCTGAAAACAACAGTAGCCTACAGCTACACTGCCAACAAGAGGGTGTCAAGGTAAACACACACACACACACACGCACGCACGCACGCATGCACACACACACACACACACACACACACACACATGTGTGTGACTGATGTTAAAATACTTAATTTAAAAGGCAATTCATCACAGATGCATATGGGAGATTCCAGATTTGCGGGTACATTTTGCATCTCCAAGATAAACCTATTACTTTTCAAAAACAAAATTTTAAACAAAGCCATTTTGAATAATAACACACTATCAGGTTATGTTTTAAAACAATAATGTTTGAATTTGTATTTAAGGAAATTTTTTTCATGAAAAAATCTCATGAAAAAAAAAGAAAAGTCTAATTGGTATCTGTATTATGTGTTTACTCTAAGATAAATAAAAAATTGCACAAAACACCTATTTCTGTATAATTTGTCATTTCAGTTATAAAAAAAATATGCTTTGTATGTTTTTCTCTACATTCTGGTCAACTCTGTTACATTGATTTAAAAAAGGTCACAGTCTGTAAAGCACTGATAAAAAAAAAAGGTGCTGCTTCAGGTGATGTGGTGTAATATGGCGGGAAACTCTGGAAGGCATTGAGCCATTTCATTTGTTCTTCTCTTATAAAATGTTTACATTACACCTAGAGTAGTTTAATTACTTGTCAACTCTTTTATTGTGATATTTCATTCACCTTTTTAAAAGCAATATGAAAATGCATAAAATTCTCTTTTAGGCATGTCATGGGGTATCTGACTTGAGGTTAGCATCTTGAGCTAAAAAACAACATGGTGGAACATGTCAACTCTGATAGTGGTTTAGGGAGTTTAACAATAATGCCAACAATAATTAGTAACTGAATCAAATATTTCCTATCATATCTAAGCATATTTAAATATTTTGCATGATTTTACATTAAAAATAGATCGGCTTACTGTAAATTATACATTTGTTGTACAGTATATCAGTCCAGTTTAAGGGAAATGAATGGAAAATGCTTGAAACGTTTACCCACAATTCTGGAACGAGTCATACATGTGCTAATTTATGTTGACCTCACGTGTGTTTGGTTTAGGATGTCATCATTCCTGACCTCATGAAAAAGCTTGACATTCTTGGGGATAATGGGGTAAGAATGGTGCATTTCTGCTGTTGTGTACTCATTTATCTTGTATCTTAGAGCACAGGAAATCACTTTTCTTCTTCTTGCTGACAGAACCTGCGAAACGAAGAGCAGGTGACGGTGATTCAGGCGGGCACTGTGCTGTCTTTATGTGAAAAGGTATATCCTCTTTCATTCTCTAAAGATGAGATGCCTTTTATTTTGGCGGTAGTTTTGTTTTATTGTTTTGGTCTGTGAGAGCAGTGGCTGAAGCAGATCGACAGCACTGAAGCGGCGCTGACACAGAAGATGATTGATCTGGAGAACGAGAAGGTGAGAACATCCTCTCCTGCCATCTGAGATCAAGTGCTGAATTGTGTCTACTCACAGCCCGTCTCGTGATAGATGAGGCCTGATGACAGTCGATTAAAAATGTATCATTAGTGTGCTCTGCTGGGGTTGACCTCGGTGTACTGATGTTATCAACAGGAGCTGTTCAGTAAACAGAAAGGCTTCCTGGAAGAGGAACTTGACTACAGAAAGCAAGCTCTGGATCATGCACAACTGGTACAACCATATGTACTGTAGTGTAACTGGTGGATATTTATAACCAGAGGAGAACCATTAGGGGGGACAATTAAACTATTATATCATAAATTAAATTCTATGTAACATTTTTAAATATTTTTTTTAAATGGCAAGCTCAGCAGGAAACTTTTTATGTGTTTTTATTAAAAAACAACCATGACTAGTAGTTAAAAGAGTACATTTTACTGATGTAACAAATATAAACTAATAATTTAATAAATAAGTAAATAAATACAAATGTGTAAAATAAATAAATAGATGGAATAAAATTAATAGATAAAAAATAAACAAGATACCATCTATAAGTATTTAATATTGACAACTAGGTAGTCACAAAGGTAAACAGTCACAACCTCTGGAAATACATATTTCCAAGACTTTTTCCTTGCTTTTTTCCTTGAGTCCACTTGATTAAATTGACTCTATAAAGGTCAGATGACATTTCTTAAAATACAAATAATGTAAAAGTAGTTTAAAAAAAAAAAAGAGTTATTTTAAGAAATTTTCAGAGAATTAGACTGGTTCAACTTCATTTGTCCCTTATTGGATATAGGATTTTCATAAATTTTTTGCACACATCTTTACATTTATCCTCAACAAAGTGTCAGTAAAGAGATGTAAATATAAAATGTGTTTGCACATTTGCAACGTTTGTTTTTTTTTTTTGTAAATTATGTAATTGTGCAAATTATATATACATATAAAATATTATATAAATATATAAAAATAGATAAATAATTTAGTTAGTTAGTTAGTTAGTTAGTTAGTTAGTTAGTTAGTTAGTTA
>CAIGQW010000952.1:1284568-1303175 GCA_903798125.1 Danio choprae
CACACACACACACACACACACACACACACACACACACAAGACAAAATCAGACAGATGACCACACTCCCCCTCACCACTCGGGGCAGTGACACACGCTTTAAAGAGCAACAGATGGGTTTGGGGAGAGTGTACACATTCTTGTGTGTCCATGTCAGTTCATATGTGTGCCCTTTGACAGTTGCCAACCTGTACTCGGCAAATGAACTCAGCATTGCATGAACTTTTTTTTTTCAGTTTTGTACATGTGCTTCTTACAGAGCCTGACAAAAACATTTTAAATTCTGTGCTAATTGCAAAAACAATTGCTTACAGGTTGTCAGCAACAGAGTTATTTGGGGAAATATGTGCAGTATTTAAGTACTTTGGTCCCTGTTGACACCTGAAACTAAGATGCATTTTTTGTCCATCCAGACACAATAGGTTGAAGCTAAAGACAATGTTACAAAAGCCACAGACACGTCACTCTGCAGCCCAAGACCGGTTGCTCACTGAAGCTAAGCAGGACTGAGTCTGGTCAGTTCCTGGAAAGGAGACCACATGGGAAAACTAGGTTGCTGTTGGAAGTGGTGTTAGTGAGGCCACTATACTGTCAGTGAGCGCCATCTTTCAAATGAGAAGTTAAACTGAGGTCCTGACTCTTTGCCGTCATTAAAAATCCCATGGCACTTCTCGTAAAGAGTAGGGGTGTAACACCGGTGTCCTATCCTGGCCAAATTCCCTCCATCGGCCCTTACCCATCATGGCCTTCCATACCCCCCTCATGATTGTAAAGCACTCTGAGTGTATGGCCATACACTATAAATGTGATACATAAATACACATTACATTACATTACAAAAGAGTAATGCACATTTTATATAGCTCATTGATCGTGTATGGTCTCTCCAAACCACCATCAGTTTTGAGCTTGTCCACTTTCAAACACTTCCAGAGAAAGATGAAAATGCATATGATATGACTCTTCATGTATTGAAAATACTCATGGAACGTACTCAAACACCCAAACTACTGACCTTATAGCTCTACATTTGAACACTTTGGGACATGCTGTGAAATATTTTTTTGAAAAAGTTTGAATACTTCACTGAGTGATTTTTATTTTGGTGCCTGTAAAACTGTATAAAAAATACAGTTGCCAAAAGTAAAATCTGAATTGAATCCTGCTCAGCATGTGAGGATAATATAGAACCAAAATGGATCTATTAGCAATGGTCAGAAAAGATCTGTGAGATATCATAGTCCAATAAATTGATGTCATGTCTATATAATTCAGATCAAACAACAACGAAAAATCTGTCCTTCAGATTCTGCCACCAACAAAACACTCTCCCACCTGTTTAGTACTTTGTTTTTGTCTCAACACTGTCTACATCAGTGGCCTTTGCATAACTCCTACGATCCTTGCACTTCCTATAATAGAGAACTTTATCATCCCCTGTCATGTTTGTCTCAATGACTAATATTTACCTCAATTCTTTTTTACTGCCTCCATCATCTGTCTATCTGGTTCATTCAAACATCTCTATTTTTATACTGAGGCTGTCCCTGCCGTATTTCAGTTCATTATGACGTGGAATGAATTATGCCGAAAGAATAGAGACAGATGAAGGTAATTTGTATGAGAGAGAAAACAAGATGCTTT
This sequence comes from Danio choprae, assembly GCA_903798125.1. Taxonomy (NCBI): domain Eukaryota; kingdom Metazoa; phylum Chordata; class Actinopteri; order Cypriniformes; family Danionidae; genus Danio; species Danio choprae. The sequence goes on from CAIGQW010000952.1 coordinate 1,286,211, forward strand.
TAATTGTAAATGCTCTTGGCTGGAAGCATATAATCAACCTGCTTTTGAAGGTTTTATTTTCCGTGGTTTATCTTCCATAGTTTTTTTTTTTTTAAACAGTGACACTTCAGATGCTGGAGTACAGATTGAAAGCAACTGACACAGAAAACAAAGACTTGAAGCCAAAAAGTGTCAGCTCTGTGGGATGGCTGGGTTACAGAATGGAGTAAAGATGAGCAATAGTGAGTGGCTACTGAAAAATTAAAGGCCTAGAAACTGTGAAACCAAGGCTTAACACACAACAAGACTGATACACCAAGAAAAGAAGACTCTTAATGTGTAATTCCCTCTTTTTCAAAGATATGCCTACTTACAGCTGCAGTGCCATAAGAGGACACTTGCAGTTCTGTGACCTTCACAATGCCTAAAAGTGGGAGAACTGAACGAACAACATCAGGCTCTGGTAGTACTCATATTTATGAGAAAACTAATAGCACTAAATTGTTGCCTAGTGATACAGATGATTGAACTCCTACCAGCAGATTGTCACATGTATTATCTAACAGGAGGCATGGTAGTAAAAAACTAGTAGAAAAATACATTATTGCTGGTAATCAACATAAGGAATGTTTTGGCATCTGGAACCAGCATGATTTTCTTGAGAAATTAACTATCATGGTTTACCAGCAAAACCAGCATAAACCATCTTTGATTAACTTGAAATTCCAGCTCGTTGTATTTTTTTATTTTTTATTTTTTCAGATTGATTGCTCGGATGGGAATTAAGAACAACATGAAGGCTCAAACTATCAGTAATTGAGTAAGAGCCACAAGTCAACAAACCATAATCAGAAAAAATAATGGTCATTAAGACAGAAGAATATACGGAACAAGGTAAACAGGAGGTACAGTACTGTACAGAGACAAGCTCTACTAGTGACTGGAAACAATGGGACAGAATGACAATACACAGGAACTAATCATGACAGCACAAATGTGAGATCAATAGGAGGGTTTAAATCAAAAGAAATGTTCCACATGAATGGAAAATCATAAGTCAGACTCCTGTAGTGTCTGAAAGCAGGATTCAATTATCTGAATATCTGCGTAAAACTACTTGCTGTAAAACTCCACAATGGGACAACTCTTAGAAGGATAAAGGCTTCCTGTAGTCCAAAGGTGTCTAATTTTGCACCTGCTGGGATATTTCTAGCGATTGTGAAGGCCCTGATCAACAGGTTCAGGTGTGAACAAGGAGGTTCTTCAGAAGCAGGATTTGACACTTAAGCTGTAGCCTAGCAGGTACTAATAATGCCAAAATAATCTATAAAGGCCAATTTATACTTCTGCATTGATTATGTGCAGAAGGTCCGACGTAGCCTTTACACAGTAGAATCCTCTTTGCTGTACCCTGACACACACGATGTACTACATGTTGCAATGTCAGCTTTGATGAAGTTGGTAGCGTGATGAGTTGGGTGGGGCCAAGAGCCATGGGAGTGTACTGTTTCAGAAGTGGTATTGCCAGAGCAACACAAACTGAACGCAGAAGTAAAAATGCTCTCAATTGCATTGGCAATATGCAAGGTATGCTCTGTGCGGTGCGCTGATCACTCTATGGATAAGTATAAATAAGGCCTAAATGTACAGGCTGTGGTACACCATGCTGAAAGTTGACCATATTAGCATTATAAGGTTTTGTGTCATCTGTGCTTGCCTTTTAATTCATAAGAGAGTTGGACAAGGGGGTCTAATCTTGCAGTGTTTATCTCCAGCACACTTTCCTGGAAGTTTCTGGTGAGTCTGAAGACCTTGATTACCTGCTTCAGATGTGTTTAATCTCTACAGGACATTGGGCAAGTGTGTCCTCGCTGCAGCCTGTAGCACAATGATGTACTGGATCAGTGCAGTACAGGTTGTTGCTAGAAAAGAGAATGATTTATATTCATTACTAAATTATTACATTGTGTTATTAATGTCTATACCTACCCCAAACCTCACAATTATTAACATCTACACCTACCCCAATCGTCACAGTAGCATGGCGTTACAATAGCAATAGCAGTGCAGCATTACAATGTCCACTACGTATTGGACCTGATCCAGTATGTCATCTTGCTAGAGACTTTTACAGCTTCCCCGAACAAAGGATCATGGGTGCGTGAAGTGTCCATCAGTTGTACCCTTCATAATACTTCTTTCCGAAAGACCCTTCGAAGTGGCCAGTTTTGAGCACTTATTGCGGTCATATTTATTTTCACTCCAAGGGTGATATGACACATTTAAAATGCACCCTGTCTGTGTTTGTATTTTCTGCTGTAGTTAGCACTTATTGGCGCAGATGTGAAAGGGGAGGAGAATTTATATATGCATTATGTTTAGCCAATAAACCACTTCTATAAAGGATAAACAATATGTCATGACTCCACAGGAAGCATCATCTCTCCTCAATTCTCGCCTCCTCATGGTGAATTTAGAGAATTGAGATGTCCTACAAGATGGATGAGCTTGATCAGTTTCCAGGCCGTTAGATGGGGGGTGGAGGGGTGAGGAAATGTAAAAGGATATTGAGAAGCACTTTAAGTGAATGTGAAGACCTTGATTAAGGCTAAGGTGTGTTTATATGGGGTTGGAACAGGACTCTGACTAACACTTCAGCAATAGGTTTGTATATCAGCAAATGCCTGGGTATTATACATTTTTGTAGGATGATTCTACTCCCTTGCCACTAGTTGGACCACCTTTGGTGGCTTTCTGACCATTTCAGTATGTTGAATCAACAGGTGACCATTCAATGAGAGAAATCATTCTGCAATTCTCAAAAGCAACTATGTTTGCAAGTTTATTATTACCAACTAAATCTATTGGAACTTGTGCAGTTGGCTAACATTGCTTTTAGGAAACACCCCAGCAAGCATTTGTGTGTGCTTGTGTTTAAAAAAAATATTTAATAAACATATCCAAACATATAGATCTTGGCTAAAAGAAATATAAATATGAGATGTCAGTAAAAATCTAATAGACGTCTAACAAAAGTCAAATACAAATAAATGAATACACGTGTTTAATTCTATTGATGTCTAGTCTATTTTTGGACTAGTGTTAGACTTCTCTAGATTTTCACTTTCGTTGGCCTATTAAAGACAAAACTGCTTGGTGGGCACAGCACTGATGGAGAGCTGAATGAATAAGAATTAAGAATAATATCAAAAGTAATGCAGATGGCAGACAAATAGAATCTTCTTAAACCCTGAAGCTCTATTACAAATTATTTTGTGGTGAGAAAGACTGGTGGAAAAATTATTTGTTTACACTTTTATTTTAAATCCTACCTTCTCTAGTTTCCATTTGGAAGGATGAATACAAATTACTGACATCTCCTGGTATGGACAGTTATTTATGTGCTGGTTAATCATAGAATGTAGTGTTTGTAGTGTATGTAAGCATAATGTTTTGGCAGATGTAGGTGATGTGAGGCAAAACTATCATCACTGCCTGAGGATATAGCACATCATCAGTTGGATATGCAAATAAAATACTTCTAAATGCAAAATTCACACTTTTTTTCTTCATCTTATCAGTCTTATGTCCACGTCATTGAACTTCTTTAAATCCATTTTTTTCCATTTATAGTATTATTAGTGCCCTCCCATATTCCTGTCACATTCATGTCACTGACTAAGATTCTCAATAAGTCATTTTACACAGCCGCCCTCATCTATCTATTTTTGCAAGCCTTTCTTGTAATTTTAGTGGTGCTGTCAGACCATGTCATATCCCAAACAGATGATCCCACCGAATGAATGTTCAGAGAAAAAGATTACAACACATATATATACACACACATACAGAGAATAAATAGCCTAGATAGTTCACAAATTAATTTTGATTTGTTGATCATGATGTAATCTAGTACATCTGCTGGATTTGTTGTCATGATGTTTCAGCATGTTTAATATACACACTACGGTAAGGCTTTATTTTAAAATGCGACCAACACTACTTTTCAAAAGCCTTCAGTCTGTACAATTCTTTGTTTGTTTGTTTTTAAAATAAATCTCTTATTCAAAATATACTTTTTTTTGTATATTAAAATAACTCATTCATTAATTCATTTTCATTTCGGCTTAGTCCCTTTATTAATCTGGGGTCGCCACAGCGGAATGAACCGCCAACTTATCCAGCATATGTTTTACGCAGCGGATGCCCTTCCAGCTGCAACCCATCTCTGGGAAATATTAAAATAACTGTTTTATTATATTTTTAAATATATTTGTTCTTATGATATATTTTTGAAATATAGTTTTTCCTGCGATAGCAAAGCTGAATCTTTAGACAATACTTTGTTATCAATGTCTAAATATTTTTCGGATGATACTGGTATTATTTTGATATGTTTGAGCAGCAATAATTCTCAATTTCCTAGCTACTCTGTTAAGAACAGAACAGTCTCTTTTGAGTGAGTCTCTTTAATCACAGGCTCCTCGGGAAGATGAACGACATTTTTGCCCAGAACAAATCAAGTCTTAATGAAATACACATTTTGAGGACATTGTTCAATTGTTCAACACAGTGAATTTAGGCTGCATGTCTCTTCTGTTACCTCCGCATGGAGACCAATGGGGCTACACAAAAAAAAAGAAAAACAATTTTGCTGTTTGTTAAAACTGCTTATTTAAAATGAGCTGAAACAACACAATTCTTGATTTTTTTTGGGGGACAACTTAATTGTTTTATGTTCAAACTTAAATTAGAAAAAACTAATAATTTAACTTAATTCCTTTGACAAAGTACAGTAAGCTGATCTCATTCATTCATTCATTTTCTTTTCGGCTTAGTCCCTTTATTAATCAGGGGTTGCCACAGTGGAATGAATCGCCAACTTATCCAGCATATGTTTTACACAGCGGATGCCCTTCCAGCTCCAACGCATCACTGGGGAACACCCATACACTCTCATTCACACACATACACTATGGACGCACATGGGGAGAACATGCAAACTCCACACAGAAATGCCGACTGACCCAGCCGAGGCTCGAACCAGTGACCTTCTTGCTGTGAGGCGATTGTGCTACCCACTGCGCCACCGTGACGCCCTAAGATGATCTCAAAAACAGTAAATAGTATGCATATTATGCAGTTGTAAATGTTATTCATGTGTGACCTTATGGTCTCTAATCTGCTACTAGAAGCAGCACATGCTGAACACATTCCTGATAGAAGAAGCATGAGTAAATGACTGCAGAGCTTTCCACAAAAACACCACGCTGTGCGCCATCTGCTGGATTACTCTAGTAGAAGTGAAGTGAGGTGTGTATTGTCAAGTATCGTTACCCATACTGGAAATTGGTCCTTTGCTTTTAACCCTTCCAAAAACACACGGAGCAGTGGGCAGCTATTGCTTCTAGTGCCCGGGGAGCAATTAGGAGTTAGGTGCCTAGCTCAGCTGGGTATTGAAGATGGAGAGAGAGCCGTTTATTCGCTCCCCCTATCTTTAATTCCTGCCAGAACCAGTAATCGAGCCTGCACACGTTCAATTGCAAGTCCAATTCCCTAAACAAGGTAGGCCACAACTGATTAGGCATTGTATTATTGGTATAGGATTCTGACTATATGATAACCTTGGATAATAATGTCACGGTATCACAGTATTGGGATCACTGCAATGGGATTCCCCATTGAACACAATATATTTTATTTTAAGAAACATTTAAAATATTTTGGAAAAGTAAACATGTCAGGCTAAATAATTAAAGTAAATCATTGACTTCTGCTATCTTCATTAGTTTAAAAAACACATGTCTTTACAATTTAAAAAGGCATCTTTGGATATCTATCTTTTCTTTGGACATAAAGTAAGCTACTGCACTGTTCAGGTCCAGGGAATGATTGGGTGTTGGTGTATAAGTGATTTGTTTTTTAAATGTTAGTAGTTTTTGATAGTCCTTTTCTGCTGGAGATACTGTTGTCGTATTTTTGATAACGTTTCTGGCAAATTTAAATAGTGTATTTTTCTTTCATTTTGTTCAGTTCTCAAATGTACATAACAGGCCATGTATAGAGAACAACAGTCAACATATAGCTTTGCTTATACTTACAGGCACCCAGTTGAGGTAAGCATGAAATTAAGAGTGTTAAATGAAATTATTAAATAAATAAACAAGTAATTACAAATTTTCAACCCATCAATGATTAAAAGGCCTCCATTAGATTTTATATAGTTGATTGTTGATGAACATGATGCAAGTCATGTATATACATACATGATATGCAGTTACACATGCTTCTAAAATGGAAGTCACAATTGTATCATATAAGAGCCAAGAAGGCAGCACCACTAGAGTCTTTTTAACCATTAAATTGCACAAGTAAAAATGTGATAGTTTCTTATTCATTCAGTGCAGTAAATAGAAAGTGAAAATGATGTGTTATGTCTTCTGTTATTGTGGGGGAAACCAGAGCACCCAGAAGAAACCCACGCAAACATGGGGAGAACATGCAAACTCCACACAGAAATGCCAACTGACCCAGCCGGAGCTCAACCCTGCGACCTTCTTGCTGTTAGGTGATTGTGCTACCCACTGCGCCACCGTGCTGCCCTACTATTAATTAATTTTATTCATTTTTTTTGCTGTCTCTTTCTCAGAACACTCAGAATATTCTTTTCTCCTTTTTATGTAAATGCAATCTCCACTGTTTAAATGAGTTGTTTCCTCAATATAAAAAATAAATTCACAAATAACAATACTAAATTAACTATTTCGTTTTTTAAGCTAATTAAAACTATTTCCACCAAATTTATCATACAAGTTAATTAATCATTATCCATAATTAACCAAATTAACCATATCTCGTGTGCAGGTAGCACAGCACTTAAACACAAGGAATCTTTTTATAAGTCCATGTCCAGTAGTTTTGAGGTACAGGTTTAATGTTTTGTTATTCTTGTTGAAGTTTCAGGTTGTAACCAGCAAGCGACATTTCTAGCACATCTAATCAGTGAATAGAGCTCTAGAGTAGGCTAATGTGTGACTTTTTTGCTGTCATAGTGGAATAAAAACAGCATGAAGTAATTTTCTCTGCAACTTCAAGGAAGGTATAACTTCGAAGATATTATACACTTGCATCTTCTGCAGCACACCAGCAATGCGTTTTTAGACGCCGAGTCAAGATAAAAAGTATTTTAACTTTTACATGCAGCAGCACTCATTAATGCCACTTCCAGAGCAGTGGACCAATCAAAAGAACTCAGTTGAGGTATGTTTTGGAAGCTTCTGTTTACAGGAGCAAGTTGGCATGAAAAGGACAGCATGGTGAACCATTTCTGAGTGCCGCATCTTGCGCTTTCAAATGCAAAGATGCATTCTTTTTGTATGACTCACTACGTTTTTGCAGTGTTGCGATCTTTTCTGCCTAACTCCATTGATTGGCACATCTGGACTGACTGTATTCGATGTCGGAGTACTTGTTGCTGGTCAGGATGAATACATGTACTTATACATCTCTAATATATATCTTAATAAAATCATTAATGGGATAGTTCACCAAAAAATGTTTACATTTACTGAGTATGACTTTCTCATGTTTCCGAAACATAACAAGCTACAATATAACAGCAAAAAACACATCAGTGCAAAAAAAAAAGAAAAAGAAAAAAGCATGTGATCTGCTCCAAGTGATGTCACTTCCTCTGGCAGGAAACTCTGGAAAGTCATGTCAATATTAATTAGTACAAAAAGTTCAATTATTTTATTAATTATCCAATAATTATACGATTAATTATTTATTAGATTGGTTATTTGTCAACTCTATTATTGTGATATTTCAGTAATTTTCTCACTCACTTTTTAAAAACACTAGTAAGATAAAAAGGCATAAACCTGTTTTATGCATGCCATATGGTTTGAGGTTAGCATCTTGAGCTAAAGCACACACTACCTGGAAATGTCAACAATAAACAACAATTGGTAACAGAACCAAGCACTCTCTATTACATTTAAGCATTTTGCATTGTTTTACACTAATGGATTTATTCATTCATTCATTCATTTTCTTTTCGGCTTAGTCCCTTTATTAATGTGGGGTCGCCACAGCGGAATGAACCACCAACTCATCCAGTTTTACGCAGCGGATGCCCTTCCAGCCACAACCTATCACTGGGAAACCTCCATACACAGCTTACCCAATTCACCTGTACCGCATGTCTTTGGACTTGTGGGGGAAACCGGAGCACCCAGAGGAAACCCACGCGAACACGGGGAGAACATGCAAACTCCACACAGAAACGCCAACTGACCCAGCTAAGGCTCGAACCAGCGACCTTCTTGCTGTGAGGCGATTGTGCTACCCACCGCATCGCCACTAATGGATTTAGTTTACTGTGAATTATACATCATTTTAGTTTAAGGAAAAAGCTTGAAATGTACCCACATTTCTACAACGAGTCCACTACTAATAGTTTTTTTTTTTTTAGACTAAAGTAAGATGTAAAGGTGGTAGTACAAAGCATTTAGGTTTTTTGGCCTAATTTACCTTGGAATAACCTTATTGATGTCAATATAACATTTTTAAAGATGTTCATTGGACATTCAAAAGTGATAAACCTATAGGATACAGTAATTATTCTGTACATAGAAATGTTCGTGTTCACATTTTTGTTAAAAAATTGTTTAATTGACAAACATTCTGAAATTACATTTTCACAACTAAATATTCATAAAACATATTGTGCAAACTGGACATCAAGAACTGACACAGACCAATCAACTGACTGAACAAAATGTCTTATAAAAATTCCCTTTATTTGGAGTAATACTGATATCAAGATTGGACATGGAGATTGTACAAGCAGCAAATAAGAACTTGGAGAAGCTGTTTGTCAGAGGAGGACGTGCTTCATGCAGTGTCCAGCAGAGGCTCCCATAACCAACCAAACGGTTCTTACAGCATGTAAACATTGCGGGAAAAGCTAATTCTACAGTTTTCTTTACCTGAATGGAGTTAAGTGCTTAATTGATAGTAACAGCAATAATATCAAGACACATGAAATATTTTCCTGTAAAGAGATACATTTGCAGACATTTCTTCCATTTTGGTCAAAATATCCATGTCATATCACACACATATATATGGTGGTCCCTTTATGAATATCTCTAGTTTTACAGAAATATTCACATTCATCTTTTTTTTTTAACAAAAAAATAATTTCTGTAGAACTGTTGTCTATTAATTAGAAATAGTTTTAATACTGTCTTTACAAAAATAGTATGCTTATATACTATGTAAATACTCAGAACTTTCCATATTGTTTTAAACGTAATGGAAAAGGTACCAGCAGAAAATGACCGGTGCTTTTCTGTTCAACTGTACAATGTTTTTACAGTGTGAACATGTCTGGACATGACTTCAACATCCTAAGTGGCCAATGCACTTGAGATTATTAGTAAGTAGGGTGTAGCAGCAGTACATTTCCTGCTTTAATCAGCACTAACGACACACTGCATACCACCATGGGTTCAATAGTTAACCACCGCAAAAACAGCTCGGTGAAAGGTTAGTAAAACATTTCTTACCACCACACATATTTATGTTTAGTCTTCTGAAGAAAACTAGCAGGTAAGAGAAAGTAGTTTTGAAGGTCAGAGTTCAGGCTGATTTTCCCTTTGCCTGGAGGCCTCATGAAGATGATGTTTTGTTGGACGTTTTCCGCTGGGCTGCCTGACGTCGACAGTGAAGGTAAACATACAGAGGGTTGATGAAAGCCAGGAGACTTAGAACAGTCAGAGCGATGTTCACCTACAGAAGTCAATTATTACAGTTAACACTACTGATCTGAAACAAGAACTATACTGTACAGTCAAACCAAAAAAATGTGCTGACATCATCATTTCTCATTCCATCACAGTTTATACACTATAGTTGGTAGGTCTTGATAATGTCAGACAGCTTTGATAGAAAAGTACAGCCTGTAGTCAACCAGATTCATGCAAACCTAAACGTCTATATTTTCTCAGACTTCTTCACTTCCTGTTGGCTTTTAGTCCACTGTATAAAGAACTGTAAGGTCACAGTTTACCTTATCCTGCTATCAGGGTTCCTACTTTAAGCCAAATTTCAAATTCTTTATGACTTTAACAGACTAAAAAGCAGAATTTCCATGACATCTAATTAACGGAAAAACAGGTCACTGTTGTGTTTCTATATTAATAATATAACCATTAAAATAACATGTTCAAATATTAACAATAAAATGGTTTTAGCTTGAATATTTGCATTACTTTAACAGCCACTATGAGAACAACGAATAAATGACCTCGGATTTTCAAAATAAATGTGTAGCTGTGAAGTGCTGCTTCTCCTATATTTGATAGCTCAGTACTAGTCTATTCTGTCATCTATTTTTAACAGCCACTGTTTGAAATGGTCATTTTGAAACCAAAGCTTTTATAATGTACATTATCCTGACTTGTTAGCCTTAGCTATCAGGTACAGTCTGGTGACTGCATTTGACATCAGTGATTGCCAATTGATGAGAATGATAGGAATACAATGCGGCCGAAAAGTAGCCTAACCATAACAATAGGTGTCAAAAAGCTTTCATTTTGAAATTTACTTAATTTATTTCTGATTTCTTTAATTTCTGTATTTAGTTCCAGTTCCGTTGGTTTCTAGGTATGTTCTCATTTGTTGCTGTGGTAACTGATTATTCTGCACACCTGTTTCTTATTTAGTTATTCATCAACTCTCGTGTATGTTTTCATTCATTAATTCGTTTGCCTTTGGCTTAGTCTCTATTTCAGAGGTCATCACAGTGGAATGAACCGCCAACTATTTAGGCATATGTTTTACACAGTGGATGCCCTTCCAGTACTGGGAAATACCCATACAAACTCATTCACACACACACACACACACACACACACACACACACACACACACACACTCATTCATTTTCTTTTCGGCTTAGTCCCTTTATTAATCTGGGGTTGCCACAGCGGAATGAACCGTCAACTTATCCAGCATATGTTTTACGCAGCGGATGCCCTTCCAGCTGCAACCCATCACTGGGAAAAATCCACACACACTCATTCACACTCATACACTATGGCCAATTTAGTTATTCAATTCACATATACTGCATGTCTATGGACTGTGGGGGAAACCAGAGCACCCGGAGGAAACCCACACGAACACGGGGAGAACATGCAAACACACAGAAATGCCAACTGGCCCAGCCGAGACTAGAACCAGCTACATTCTTGCTGTGAGGCGACAGTGCTAACCACTGAGCCACCGTGCCGCCTCGTGTATGTTTTATGCTCTACATTTCAGTGAAATATAACTTGAAAATTCCATGATATTCCAGAAATGCCATGACCCATAGGAAACCTGTGCTATCCTTACTTACATAAATGTGCTACAATTTCCTGCACCCACTAGTAAAACATTTTTTAATCTAAAATATATCTGGTGTCTGAATAATTTTAGATTTGACTTTATAATAAAACTTATCAGATGATGTGGTAGCGCAGTGGGTAGCACAATCGCCTCACAACAACAAGGCCGCTGGTTCGAGCCTCAGCTGGGTCAGTTGGCATTTCTGTGTAGAGTTTGCATGTTCTCCCCGTGTTGGCGTCAGTTTCCACTCGGTGCTCCGGTTTCCCCCACAAATCCAAAGGCATGTGGTACAGGTTAATTGGGTAAGCTAAATTGTCCGTAGTGTATGTGTGTGAATGGGTGTGTATGGATGTTTCCCAGTGAGGGGCATCCGCTGCATAAAACATATGCTGGATAAGTTGGCGGTTCATTCCGCTGTGGCGACCCCAGATTAATAAAGGGACTAAGCCGAAAAGGAAATGAATGAATAAAACTTATCCTTTTTTTTTGGTCAAAATGAGTGTCTGTTTGAAGAAACTTGAACAGAAGAGAGCAGTTTCAAACATCTGACTCTCCAAAAACATGACAAATATGCAGAATCTGCATCTGCCAAACAAATATTTCGTAACTTTCAAGAACAGCTGTATCTTATTTTGAAACTGCCTCTCACATTTCCCTACAAAGAAAAAGGAGAAAAGCCTGGCAGACGTGATAACGTTGGGAGAAATATTCAAAGAAACATTAACCCATCGAAACAGAATAAACCAGAAACAAAAATAAAAAATAAAAACTGTGTTTGTGTGCACGTATCTGCATTAATCATCTACTTTTAAAGCCAAAGCATGATCTCCAAGGGAAGGTTAAAAAAGTTTTGTTTTTTGTGTTCATAGTCATCAAAATAAAATCCAGTCATTTAAAAGGTTTATCCTCATCGATGCACACAGTTACAGATAGTATGATATGAATTTAAATCTACTGGAATGGTTTGGAAGTGACTTTTTTGTGCGTGAGATGCTTCATAAATCACTACACAATTGACATTTAGACAACAGACCTTTTTTGTGTGTGCGAAATGTTGTTAATGTGACTGTACTGTGAGTGTGTGTACGTGTGAAAAAGACACATTCGGAAGCTTACATAAAGAGGGTCTCCACTCAATGACCCTTTAATGAGAGCAAAGCAGGGATACTGGAGCAGCGAAACCACAGCTGAAAGAGCCATTACCGTTCCATACAGCTTTCCAAAGTGTACGGACGGAAACCTGCATTTAAAATAAAAACAGAAATGAAACCATCTTTTTACTTCACGTATGATGCATACTACTGTACAAATAAAGAAGAAGCAGCAAATTGTACTTTACTGAATGTGGAAGTAATAAAAGGCTCTTAAGATGACAGCTACACTGAAAACAAATGTCAAATTAAAAGCTTTAGTTATTATTTTTATACATAAATTATTTGTTTTATGCTTTAGATTATATGCATATGTTTTGATGGCACTTGATTACATATTTTTTGTGTATTATTATGTTTATGTAAATATACTAAATGACAACACATCTGTAACTGCAAATAAACACAAATACACAGGCATTTACCTGTTCTGCTTTTATAGACTTTCATTTTGAAGTGTACTTGGTTTAATTGTTTCTGTTTTTGTCCTGTGTTTAGTTCTTGTTCTGTTGGTTCCTAAAGTTTCTAAGCATGTTTTTATTTGTTTCGTTCGTTTGTTAGTTCACTTTGTTGCTGTCAAATTTGGTTTGCGTGGACTCTGCTGTTCCTCCTGCAGTCTGCCTGTGCAATATGTCCTGTTTAATTGAATTCTTAAAAATTATAGACTGACTACTGTAGATAAGATAAAGATGTACTTAAATGGGTACGTGACACTCAGCTATTTGCATTTAATACTGTTTACAACAATGCATTCTGATAATACATTCAGTACTCACCTAAGTTATTTCTTTTTTTAAGTAAATACTTTTCTTTAAATGAGGTTCTTTATTGACCTCCTTTAATGTGCATGGAATCTTTTCATGACACAAAAAGGGTTCTTATAGTGAAAAAGGGGGTTTTAGATTATTAAAATGTTCTTCATACTATGAAAAAAAATGGTTCTTTAAAGAACTCTTCACTTAAAGTCTCTATGGCGATACAGGGACAATCCCTTATTGTTTCTTCCTGGAACCTTTATTTTTAAGAGTCTACTTTTTTAAAACATAAATATAAGTATCTATTTCACAAAAGTTATATACTTCTGAAATTCCTTTTTTTCTCACCCCCATGTAATTCCAAACCTGTATCATTTTCTTTCTCAAAACTACAGCCAAAATAAAATCATCCAGGTTTGGACTGCATGAGGGGCGAGTAAAGAATGTCAGACCCTTGATTATTGTGTGAACTGTCTCTTTAATGATGACTCACGCCACACTGATGAAGGCTGCGTTTCCGCCATAGAGGAAGGATCTGTTAAGCACTTGCAGGATGAAGGTGAGGTACTGCAGGGGGAGGATAGGAGTCGCGGCACAGACTGAAAACAGCACACACTGCAGAGCCGTCAGAGACAGAGACAATACGGCTGCCTTCAGGTCTGCTTCTTGCTCACTTTGTCCTGTACAGAACGAAAAAAGGGAAGAAAAACCTTGTGGTTTAATGGTCTTATTCAGAAAATGATAAACAGAAAACACAGTAGACAGTGATTTGTCCCTGTATTACCTTCCTGTATAAATATTTGCCATATTAATTTGTGTACTTTTTGTAAAGACAAAATGAAACGTGAAGCAAAAATTTTAATTGAATAAATATAATATATTGCCTCACGGTGGCGCAGTGGATAGCACGTTCGCCTCACAGCAAGAAGGTCGCTGGTTCGAGCCTCGGCTGGGTCAGTTGGCGTTTCTGTGTGGAGTTTGCATGTTCTCCCCGTGTTGGCGTGGGTTTCCTCCGGGTGCTCCGGTTTCCCCCACAAGTCCAAAGACATGCGGTACAGGTGAATTGGGTAAGCTAAATTGACCGTAGTGTATGAGTGTGAATAGGTGTGTATGGATGTTTCCCAGAGATGGGTTGCAGCTGGAAGGGCATCCGCTGTGTAAAACATATGCTGGATAAGTTGGCAGTTCATTCCGCTGTGGCGAGCCCAGATTAATAAAGGGACTAAGCCGAAATGAAAATGAATGAATGAATGAATAATATATATTATATATAATATAATATAATAATCTTTCCCAGCGATGGGTTGCAGCTGGAAGGGCATCCGCTGGGTAAAACATATGCTGGATAAGTTGGCGGATCATTCCGCTGTGGCGACCCCAGATTAATAAAGGGACTAAGCCGAAAAGAAAATGAATGAATGAATAATATAATAATCTGGTGTCTGAACAATACTTGGTTAGACTATATAGATAACTATGGAAAAAAATGAAAATGTCACTTGAAAATTTTCAGTTTCTAGGGCTGAATTGAATATGCTAACAATGTTTATTAATGTTGCCTTACAGCAAGAAGGTCGCTGGTTCGAGCCTCGGCTCGGTCAGTTGCCATTTCTGTGTGGAGTTTGCATGTTCTCCCTGTGTTTGCGTGGGTTTCCTCCGGGTGCTCCAGTTTCCCCCACAGTCCAAAGACATGCGGTACAGGTGAATTGGGTAAGCTAAATTGTCTGTAATGTATGTGTGAATGGGAGTGTATGGGTGTTTCCCAGTGATGGGTTCTGCTGCATAAAACGTATGCTGGATAAGTTGGCGGTTCCTTACGCTGTGGCGACCCCTGATTAATAAAAAGGACTAAGCCGAAAAGAAAATGAATGTTTATTGTTTTTCTATTTCTAGCTAGAAATCTATTTTTAAAATGTGAAATTGCTTATTATTCCCAGGATTTTCACTAATTACAGATTTTTTTTACTCAAACACGCACGCACGCACACACACGTATGTATATGTGACCCTGAAACACTCGTATGTTGTAATTCAAAAGTCAAAATTTTCAATTTGTCAAAAATCTGAATATTAAGAGCATGTTCAATAGATATTTTGTGCATTTTCTACTGTAAATATGTGAAAAAATAACTTTTCATTAGTAATATGCTAAGAACTTAATTTGGATAGCTCTAAAGTCAATTTTCTAAAAACTTTACATACCCTAATAATCCAGGATTTGTTAGTAGTTGTATCTTGGCCAAAATATATATATTTTCCAAATAAAGCATACATCAATGGAAAGCTTGTTTATTTAGCTTTCATATGCATACATATAAATGTAAAACAAATGACACTTATGGCTGGTTTTGTGCTGCAGGATTACAAACACACACATACACACACACACACACACACACACACACACACACGCATACCCACACACGCACATATAATTTAGAGTGTTCACTTGTTAATGTTTTTTTCTGCAGCTGTATAGTTCAGCTTTCCATTTAATTGTAGAAAATGAACAATGTCAAATTTTCACAAATCTTTAGCAATTATGTGCTTTTGCGACCACAACCACAGCCATCCAGTCAATTCCCTATAGAGAAAATCAAGTCCTGTCCTACTATTTTTTTGTTTGAAATTTGCACAAATATGCTGAATACTTGCTAAAAAAATTACATTTCTTGTGATGGGACCTAAATAAAAGCATGTCTACGTACTCACCTGGTTCTCTCTGCTTTCCCTTGTGGCGGTCCATGAGGAGGCCATTCCACGGGGCACACACGATCCCACAAAGCTGAGTGAATGCAAACGCATTTGTGTATCTACTGACTGAGAGCAAAAACAATATAAGACTGTTTACAGCCAACACACACACACACACACACAAACAAAACTAAATTCAAACTCGTGATGCACATATGACTGTTTACATCTCTCTATCTGTACATTCTGCTCAAAGGCATGGCTTCACCTGCACATAAATAGCTGGTCATGAGGATTGTACAGCATGTGTGTGTGTGTTTTTTTTTACCAAGGCTTGGATCTCCAGCGGTTAGATGATTCAGCATTGGGTTTAAGGTCCCGATGAACAAGTAGTGTCTCAACTGCATCACAGAAAGCCAGAGCATATGCCACAAGAAGAACCAGGAGAGGAAGCAGCTCTTGAAACTACGCTCTGACAAAAAAGTGAAAGTGTTTTAAAAAAAAAAGGGTATTATATTGTAACCTTACATTTGGTGGTTAAATAGATCACAAAAGTCAGGGTTTGGGTCACATTACAGTTTTTGAGCCAAGGATCAGATTTTTCTTTTTTAGATTAAAAAAAGGTAAAAAATATATAATTTGCTTTACAATTTATTTCAAGAGCTCCTGTTTTTAAATAAAAAAATAAATTAATTAAATAAACAGCTGCTGAATAAATAAAATAGTTGCATTATTAATAATTAGCATATTAATACACACAATTACTGTTTGATAACTTTATTGTCAAAAGCCATCAAACAAATACAATACTAAGTAAAATTGAAAAATCTAATCAGTGAGTGATTCCCTCTTTTCTTTTATTTGATTATTAATAATCTCAACTGATTACATTCACTTAAGTTCAAACATAATATCCCACTGAAGAGAACTGAAATCAGGATTGCATGGCATTATGCGTCTGTCTCTGCTTGACATACATATATATA
>CAIGQW010000952.1:1304765-1320435 GCA_903798125.1 Danio choprae
TGTATTAATATATTGTACTTCATGTTTTAAAATTCTCATTCATGTACTTTACATGTGCAAAAACGTTTATTATGTATAAATAAAAGTATAAAATAACCAATAAGCATAAATAAAAATATGAATACACTACAAAAGCATATTATGTGTATTCGTATAAATAAAAGTATATTATATAGGTCTTTCTGATCCTTCGGTTTCAGTTTTAGAATAAGAGAGAAATATGTAATACTTTAATTAATATATTCATACAATTATAATATATATATATATATTTTTTGGCTGTGCTCAATCTATTGCTACTTTCTAATACCACAGTGCCAACATACTGTAACATGTTTATTTTATTTTACAGTGAAGCCAAAATGCTTCCATACATGCGACTGCGATTGCTCTTTTGGCATGGCTCATTTGAATAAGTTTGAATAGGGTGGATGATTTGAATATGTGTGAACCCTGCCTATAACCTTGATGCACACCAAACAAGCAGAGTGAGACTACTGAAAAAAAAGTTCTCAGTTTGCTATAAAACAAACTCGGGTGTGAAAATGAAATATGAACATATCACATACTGTACCAAAGGCATCTAAACTAACCAAACACAGGACATGATGTCACAAGAAAATGGACAGAATGCTGAAGCATACCTTTTTTTTTCTTGTCACAGTCACAATGTTGCCCATTACAGTTCAGTACAGATTTTTTTGGTCGGTGCAACAGGAATTATTGCCACTCTTTTAACTCATTTAAGCATTTTATAAACTCTTCACTGACAAAAAAAGCATGTTTTTGATTTTCTGAAAATTCCATAATCAAAACTACAGTCAGTATAAAAGTCTTTAATTCTCGCATTTATAAGTTTATTCTAAAAATGACAGCGTGAATGCTAAGTGAACCAGCACTGAACTACATGTGTGAACACATCCTTAGACAGGACATGACATGCAAATCACAGAACTCAAGATGTTTAGGAGCAGGTAAACTCAATGTTAATATCAGTACTGATGATAAATACATTGTACAAATAATATCCTTTTAAAATAATAATAATAATTCAGTGGCTGCCAAAAAGTAGCAGTTACAAAATATATGGTAATGCCTGTAGATACCAATCTACATTATTTACCAACACAATGCAATTTTTACAGCTTAATTGAATAAACTGCATTTAAAAATGGGATTGCAGGGTGAAATAGCACACAGTATGTGCAAAAAATAAAACATAAATGTGTGCTTAATGGCACTACTTTGAAGTTTGAACACTTACAGTATGCTTACCTGTTTTATTTGTGTTTTGGCCTTGAGGAGAAGTCTCAGTAAAGGCCACTTCCTCTTCAGCCTGGGAAGTCTGGATGTTTTTCTCTTCAACGTTTGCAATGGTATAATCTTGAGTCCCTCCACAGTTTATCCTAGAAAATCAGAGACAGATGAGCTGAACTATTGTTGGAGGAAACCTACACTATAGACGGTAAAGTAAAGAACAGCACAAATCTACGAGGAACAAGCTACTAGTATTCTGAAAAATAAATAAACTAAATAAAAAGGCCAAAGTAACCAAGCAACAACTGATAAAATCTGACTGCTGATCCTGCTGTTTGATGTTTTCCTCTAGGCAATGTTCTCATACTAACAGATATAAACACAATAATATAAAAATGCAAAAAAATGAAACTGTTTCATACTGTACGTGTCTATTTCTAAGATCTATTTTAAAAGTTACTAGTACCTACACTGAAAAAAAATTATTCAAAGATGATTCACTGGATTTACTAAATGTTTTTTTTAAAGTTAAGTGGTTTTAAATTTAAAACAGTGGGCTCAATTTAAACAAACATATTAAGTTGAACATTACAGATTTAATTTGTTTGTTTAAATTGAATTTTGCAGAACTCATTTTTAAGTGTATTAGTGCTTATTCTTTAGATCAGGGGTGCCCAATGTTTTAAGTATAAAGGGCCAAAAACCAAATGTCATTGAGAGCCGTGGATCAAAGGTAAATCTACCAAACTATATTACATTAAAGTTGGCATGGGTAATTTCCTAATTTATTTCATTCATTTTCTTTTCGGCTTAGTCCCTTTATTAATCTGTGGTTGCCACAGCGGAATGAACTGCCAACTTATCCAGCATATGTTTTACGCAGCGGATGTCCTTCCAGCCGCAACCCATCACTGGGAAACATCCATACACACTCATACACTACGGCCAATTTAGCTTACCCAATTCACCTATAGCGCATGTCTTTGGACTTGTGGGGGAAACCAGAGCACCCGGAGGAAACCCATGCAAACACGGGGAGAACATGCAAACTCCACACAGAAACGTCAACTGACCCAACCGGGGCTCGAACCAGTGACCTTCTTGCTGTGAGGCGATTATGCTACCGACTGCACTACCATGCTGCTCAATTAATTTCATAATATATTTAAAAATAAATATAAAACATTACTTTAAATTGTAATAACTAATGCAGTATAACTTTTTAAATGATAACTTTGCAATAAAACATGAACAATTACATTTATAACACAGTGGAGTTCAATGCTGAACACACTAGTCAAGCAGAATCTGCCTTTGACTTGATTTGCTCACCAAAGTCTCTGCATTGTCAGGTGACAGTGTGTACATTTAAACAAAATCTGATTAATTTACGCCATTTAACTAAAACATTTAATTTCAGTTAGATTTTAACATTAAAACAAACAAAAGGTTACATTAAATTTGAATTGACAATCTCGAAACCATCCCCATCATTCTCCCTCTCTTCTCACAAGGGGCCACATCAAAGGCTACCATGGGCCAAATTTGGCCCTAGTTTGAGCATCACTACTTTAGATAATGGTACTTATTATATGTACTTACTGTTAGATACTATTTAATGGATTCTAGTTGTTTATCAGGTATTACTATTTATTTATTAAACACTAGTATCTTTCGTTTTTATTACTA
The DNA here is from genome assembly GCA_903798125.1 of Danio choprae. Taxonomy (NCBI): domain Eukaryota; kingdom Metazoa; phylum Chordata; class Actinopteri; order Cypriniformes; family Danionidae; genus Danio; species Danio choprae. The sequence continues at coordinate 1,307,712 of CAIGQW010000952.1, forward strand.
GCTACAATTCATGTCTTACTAGACACAACCAAGATGTAATTTACTCATTTATGTTATGACTAATCAAAATAGTCAAAGTAAAGTTCATTTTTACACATCTTCATTATAAATCTTACTCGTAAAATGTCCAAAAGATACTACTAGTATCAAATAAGTAAGAACTACTATGTAATTTAGCCTCTAGCCTTTAATATGCATCCTCTCGTGATTAAGTACTGTATTTATTAATATACACTTGCAGTTAATAAATATTATTAATAGCATGTGCTAAAAAATAAGTACTACTGTACTACTACTATAAAAATGATGTATTAGTCACATAATGTACTAGTCTCCAATGTAATCAATGGCAACATTTTAAATGTGTAACTAGTAACAGCAGAACAGAGTAATAGTCACTACTGAAATAAGTGCTAGTATCTATAATAACTTCCATTAACTATTTAATAGGCAATCATATCTAAAGAATAAGTACTTGTTTCTAATGAAAACATATTCAATTCAAGTAATCTATTAAGTACTAGTATATGATAAATAATAGATGTGAATCAGATGTTTATTCACAGTACGATTTCATATCCATATTTTAGCTAGTGATACAGTATTTGTGCCTTATAAGTGCCTTATTTACAGAACCAGTTAAATTTTTATTAAACACAGGTTCATTGGAAATATGCGTGGCGTGCCATAATTCTGCTGAAGTACTGTGTTATGCACTGGTTTTGAACCTACAGTATCAGTGTGTTTCTAAGGAAAGAGGTGTTAAATATGTGTTTTACCCATAGGTGTAGTTCTCTGGGAGCGGGTATGGGATATGAGTACGAGGCATCAGCACAAATGTCCTGAAGAGATGAATGACACTGCAGCAGGCCATGAAGAGAAAACACCCTCGTAGAGACACTCCATCCTCAAACAGCAACTGAAAGAGATTCAAGGGAATAAACTTTTCTATCTCATTCATAGGTGAATTTCTGTCTCACTCACCAGAATTTTCAATTGTCCATAATAATTTTCACTGAGAGGATTTGTTTCTTACTTTGATAATGAGGAAAACTGCAGAGGAAGAGTCAAAGGCCCCGTTATATAGAGTGATTATAGTGGAGCGGTGAGTGCCAAAGAGATTTCCCACCTAAACAGAGCAGATGACAAGTTTTCATCATTATATATCAATACACAACAGGGACACGCTGAATTGCTGAAACTGAGAAACCTTAAAAACATATATTTTTTTGTGAACAGTGTAGCTTGAGTCTCTAAACAAATGACTCAAGATTCGGTTCTCTTTCGTAAATCACAAAAATACAGCATGAATGGTAACACCGCAGAACGTTCCAATCTTAAACAACTGACATTAATGCAACTAACTTAATATAACATTTAACAATAGCAGTCAAAGAATTACAAATAACAATGACCTCAAAAACATACTTAAACTGCGGTTTCTAGGTAAAATTAATGCTAACAGTAAAGTATGACGTCAACGTATTTCATTCCTTTTCACACCAATGATATTTATCAGTATTATCAGACATATTATCACTGAATATTTGATGGACGGTTCTTCGCACAACACCAAATAAATATCACAAAGCAACTTAACAGTGTCTGAGATTTGTAATCAATATATTTGCCTCACTTAAAGAAATAAAAACAAGGTAAAATCATAGTAAAACTACATCGCAATTTTTTACTAATGTTTGCTTTTGAAAACACTTTTAGTTGAGTTTAGGTCAGTGGTTTGCAGGTCTAGCTCTTCCTGTCTGGTGGACATGTAGAACTAGGACTTTGTGTAAAAAAAAAACATAGACAGCACCCTCTGGTGGATTTGTCACCTGAAACGTGCAACAAAACGTACCCAGAGTAATGTATTTAACGTTTCACAAAAAAAAAAAAAAAGAAAAATGTGGGAAGGCGTGTATTTCCAATGAGCCTGGGTTGCTATAAACAACTTTAAATCCAGATCTCTTTAAAGCTGGATTAATATTGATTTGCCCATGTATTTATATTTCCTCAGCTAAAACAAACTGTCTTAAAAAATATTTCAACAATATGGTATTACGGTTATAGCTACAGTTAGAACAAAAATGCAAGAAACCTAAAATTCATAGCCTTTATTTGAATATCTCCTGACAAATCATTCTTCATTCAGGACATCTGATGCATCTCTTCAAGTTTAAAAAACACTTAATATTCAGTAATATTATCAACTTTATTACACTACAGGTGAGAACAAAACAATAAAAAAAACAGTAATAAACATTGTTATTTATTTTGAAACTGAATTAGTTTCTTAACTGACGAATTTTCACACATTGAACTGAACTGAATTAGCATTGACTAAAGCTGAATAGCAATACTAATGTCTTCTGTAGCGCTGATAAAAGCTGAATTGAATAGTTTCTTATGCCATGTACACACTGACAAAAGCGACAACCTAGAAGTTTCAGAAACCTGTAAAAACATTTTATTTTGATGGTCCCTTAACAAATATTCTTCTTTGCAAGTGCATGTCAGCTTACCCTAACCTAAAAGTTTACTAATAAGTCAGTATGGTCAGCAATAAAAACTAAACCATGGTTTTATGTTTGAAACGCTGCTTCACATAGAGCACTCTTTAAATGTTACCAAGCCCACTTTTTAAGTAATAGTTATTGCTATAAAATTGCAGGTTAACTATGTCTGTATATAATAACTTATATTTGATTGTAACTTTAACTTAATTTGATTGTAATGCAACAGTGTGCACTTTTTCTTATTCTGTTTTCTGTTAAAAGTAAGAAATGACAAGACGACAATAGAAAATCAATATCTATGGTTGGATTGTTTCCCCCCGGTGGCCATGGCTTTTGGGTTATGACATGTTGTGCTCTGTCTCTACAAAATGTATGCCCTGTTATCTTAAATTGTAAAGCCATACAACTGAATTCCAAAGGCAGTGCATGTGCTTTTGGGGGGTTTCGAATAACAAATAGAGCATAAAGATTAAACCACAAAAGTACCCTGATATCATGAGAAAACCCACTGAAAGCTTCCTAGAGAAGTGCAGCAGCTCATGCATTTGTTACAAGGTCATTTAGTACCTGTATGTTGGTCATCAAAAACAGAATTCCTCCCACAGAAATGAATGATAGTGCAGGGAAAAGGAGGATGGAGCTCGCTGTGGGAGAACACAATGGTATGACTACAAACATACTCAAATGTATCAATATACTAAAGGTCAAACAAAGATAAAACCGCTCACCAGTTGTGGAAAAGGCTATTAACAACATTCCTGCAGTGTAAACTGATCTGTAAAGTAAATCAAAACACAGTGAGAATATGAGAGAAGTGTAATAAATGGAGTAAGAGGCAGATTCTGCTGGATGTTTTCTTTGGCCTCTGTCTCTGTATATCTGTCTGTGAAACGTGGATTGTGTTATTATAGATTTATGAGCTGTGAGATAAAGTGGGCTCCCAAAAATATTTGGACACTTGAGCCACACCAAAAATGTGCAATGCTGTTCAAATCAGCAGACAAATAAAAAAAAAAACACATCAAAATAAATTCTGAACGTTCTGTTCATCAAACAGCCCTAAAACAATACATCACAGTTTTCACTATTTTATTAGCCATTTTAACACTGATAATTATAACAAAGGTTTCTTGAGCAAATTGACATATTAGAATAATTTCTGAAGGATCACGTTACTCTGACCAGAGTAAAGATAATAAACTGGTTAGTACAACTAATAAATGTATACAGCGGGGAAAGTAAATGTTGAACACATCACCGTTTCTCAGAAAACATATTTCTAAAGGTGCAAATTAGGTTATGCATAATAAAATGAAATGACCCAGGGGAAAAAGTATTGAACACATGAAGAAAGGGAGCTGTAGAAAGGCAGAGAAGACAGCAGCTGAAATCTCTCTGTAGTTATTCAGCAACCCTCTATCTTTCCTCATTGCTTCAGTCCAACATCTACATTATTAAGATGACAATTCAGCAAGACAAAACACGTCAAGAAAACTCTCAATTGCTTTCAGAGAAAGAAAATCAAGCTGTACAATGGCCCAGCCAATCACCTGAATTCGACGAGAGCAACAGAACCATCAAGAGTCTTTGTAAAACTCACAAGGGCGCCCTTTTGGGGGGGTGGGGGGTGGTTGGATGGGGTAGTTGGGAAAATTCTAAGGGCCCACGCGGATTTGGGGCCCCAGAGATATTGTTAGAGGACACCCCATACCCCACTAACAACCCGTTGCCCTCCCCCGCTCCTCACTTTTGCCCCCAATTCATGTGACTTCATTCTCCTTACGAGAGGTGTCTTTAAGCAGCCATCATTAAAAAAGCCTTTTATATAAAGTATTAAAATATTTCAGTAGTTCAGTACTTTCTCCTTGTGTCATTTTATTGTTATTACACATAACAAATTTTTCAGGGTTTTTTTTATGTTTGTATTGTTTGCGTTTTTACCAAAATCTAGTTCAATTCCATGTTAACAGCATTGAATAAAGTATTATTCCCAACAAAAAAACATGACGCGTTCAATACTTATTTTCCCTGCTGTATTTTGCTTGAAAGTATGCTTGAGATATCTCTTTTAGAACAAACTCCATTGGATACAGTGGGTGTGATTTGGACTTGGATTTAGTGAACACTATATTTCTTCAGTTCTGCCTTATTGTATGATTAAGAAATCGAAATTTCTCAGTACACCACAGGTCACAATGTCCTGCCAAATCTCCCTCCTGCCCTCATCAGCGATATCACCTCTCTCTCTGCTAGCACTCCTCTCTCCTCACATAATCTCTCTCCTCTTTCCCACAGCAGAAATACAGGTCCGTTTTTGAGGCACAAACATACAGATAATGGGAGAGTGGGTGACCTTTGATCATGACTACACACACAGGACAGCAAATTTGAACGTATAGTCATAGTGCTACTAGGAAGACAACAGAGAAACACATTCCTAGCATAAAATGCAGTACGTGCAATATGATAGTGTCAGATGTCAATACTGTCTTATTGAATAATTACCATGTATTGTTAAATCGTTACAAGACACTACTATTTCACTCTTCTAATTTTAATTCAATTAAAATTCTGCAAATTGCTGAGGACTCGAAAAAACTATTATTATTATTATTATTATTAATAGTATTGATATTATTACTACTACTACAATTAATAACAATCTAATCATATTTAATATTTAAATATGAATTAAAATATTGATAATTATATACAGAAATATGCACAATTAGAGTTTATTATTAAATAATCATTTCTTCATTCTCATTTCGGCTTAGTCCCTTTATTAATCTGGGGTCGCCACAGCAGAATGAACTGCCAACTTATCCAGCAAATGTTTTATGCAGCTGATGCCCTTCCAGCTGCAACCCATCTCTGGGAAAATTATTGAATAATAATAATAATAAATAATTAAACTGATAATTTATCAATAGATAATTGAAATTAATTAAATATAAAAACACTAGTACATCTAAACTAATATTTTAATACATGATACTATTATTTTTTTGTATTATTTTTTCAGACACTCTCTAGTATACACAACATTTGCTAAAATATAATTTTTGGTTGTTGTACATAGCAAAAAACAGTTGAATTTACCAAAAGAAAAGGTATATTTTACGTAAATATTACTAAAGTTCAATTTACTAATTAGAAAGTTACATGATAAAAAAGTGAAACTCAAATGGAATGAGTAACTGCAAATTTGTTCCCATCATTCTTTGCTGTTTGACTGTTAAAAGGGAGTAAATGTTACAATTTTATGTTATTTGACGTGATCAAGATACTTTTTGTTACCATTTGGTAACCAAATTACCATTGTGTTGAAGATTAAAGGCTGTGGTTAGGCAGACAATTGGTGTAAGTCCATCAAGGCTATCTATTGTTTAATTTAAAGGGCAATGACTGTGTATTTTCTTCAGCACAGTAATAGTCTCTTTGCTGATTACATCAGTAGGTTTACTTTTTATGGGTTTAACTAGCATTTAACAAATAAAAGATATAAGTTTAAGTAGTTGGAATGTAATTGGTTTAATGCATCTAAAAGGGACAGTTCACCAAAACTGAAAATACTGTCATCATTTACTCTTCCTTCACTTGTTTCAAACCTGTTTGACTTTCTTTCTTCTGTTGAACACAAAAGAAGATATTTGGAAGAAAACTGGAAACCTGTAACCATTGACTTAATGGTTGTTCATTGTTTTTTCTACTACAGAAGTCAATGGATGCAGATTTCCAGCTCTTCAAAATACCTCCTTTTGTGTTCAACAGAATAGAAAAAAACAAAAAAGAAACTCATAAAGTTTGGGATCCACTTGGAAATTAGTAAATAGCAAGTATATTTTCATTTTTGGGTGAACTATGCCTTTAAATAGAAACTCAAATTATCTATTGTTTAATTTGTTATAATGACAAGTGTAAGTTAATGTAAGTTAACAGTGCTCATATATATTAGTATCTAAACTTAAATGGCCTGAGTTTCCTTAAATATGTTGAGTTATTGGGTTGTACAGTGTAATATGACACACAAGACAAACGCACATGCAAATCTGACTCACATTCCCAGTAGCCTGGCAACCGTGGTACCAAAGCGGTCAAACAGGAAGCCATTTGGCAGCGTTAGGAAGTTGTTCATAAAGGATGCAATGGTAAAGGTCAGGGAAAACTGCTCATCCTGTCTGCTGCAATCTGCAAAACACACAACAAAGGTTGAGGGGATTGTTCACCCCAAAAATGAAAAATCTGCCATCATTTACTCACTCAACCTATTTGAGTGTCTTTCTTCTGTTGAATTGAAAAGAAAATAATGCTGGACCCATTGAATTTAATAGTAATTGTCCCCCCACTATCAAAGTCGATGAGTCTTCTTTTGTGTTCAACAGAAGAAAAAAAACTCATAAAGAGCCACATGAGGGAGAATAAATGATGTGGTCATTTTCATTTTGAAGTGAACTATCCCTTAAAATGTACCTCCACAGTTTAAACAGGTAGATGTGCTAAACATTTACAAACTGACCTTCAACAGCTGTTGCGTTGATGGTGGTGTTCACACACAGACTGCTGAAGTAGCCTTCGTTCTTGAGCACAAACACCAGCGATGCCCAGCCGAAAACAGCCCCTGCAAAGCCCAAGCACTCCACCAACCCTGAGATCAGAGTAAGCCAGGATCGGACCCTCAACCCGTCTCCCTGACAGCCGAACATCCCGCTTGCTTCTCTCCTCGATCCTCTTCTCAAGCAGCCTCAGAGTTTTTTCAGCCTCCTTCAACAGAAACGTAAGAAAATGACTGTTATTAAGCAAACCTCAAAAATGTTTACTGCACAATAACAGAGTCTTTAACTCACTTCACAATGTGCACAGACACGCACTCCTCCCTCCCTCTCACTTGCTGTCTCTTTATATGGGCCTCTGAGTGTTTTTTCCCTCCCATTTTGTGTACACCCCTTCCATTTTTGTAAGTCCCTCCCCTTATTCTCTTCCAGAACTCCCTCACAAAGCTACTGTTTGCACGTGTTCTGTTAGAACAGTTTTTCTTTAAAGATAACAACCTTGTGACTTTCCATTGAACATTTCTGATGAGACGAGATGGTGCTGGAATTTTAAACCCATGTTTTGTGTAAATTAATGCTGTAAATGTTGTTGTGTGCTCCTGTACTCCACATTTGAACCTTTTACAGTTTAACTAATTTTTGAGTGGACCAAGTGAATGAACTACTGAGAGCGCTGATAAGCCCTGGCAAACCAGCATGTTTGTTTCCCTTTAAATCCTCAATCTTACATTTCACATTTGAGTTAGGCCTAAAAATGTCACAGAGCAAGTCTGTCTAGCATTTTGGAGTTGATTCTTGACAAATGCACTCCACACCCAAACACAAGTTCATTCCGCACAATAGATCGTGACTGATAACTTGTGACTTTTTGTTTTTAAATATAACAAAGCAGAAGCTGAGTGTGTGATTGGCACGAGAATCACTATTTTTGAAGTTCTGCGCTTCCTCTCGTGTGTGTAGCATTCAGTGATGCAACAGTGCTTGGAATAAAATGACTCTTAATTGCACTTTCACAGTTGCTATCACAAGACCACCAGAAGATTTCCTCTTAAGTGTGACCGGTACAATACGTCAAAGTCACACATGAGGCAATGCCAATCATAAAAGTAAGCTTACGGAGAGGTTCACTCTGTATTCACTTTCCTCTCTCTCTCTCTCTCTCTCTCTCTCTTAACAAATATAACTATGCCTACAAAATTATTGAATCAAATTAGGACTGCACAATATTGGAAAAATTTAACATTGCGATATTTTGTTATTCTGTAACATATTTTGCGATATGAATACAATTTCACCAGATGACTATCTCTATTTGTAAAGAATAAATAATTTTAGATCAACTGGAAGTGCATCGGCATAAAATATAATAAACAATATACAATAGTTATATAAAATCAAGAAAAAGATATAAATTAAATAAACATTGTTTTATTGTATTCCGAGTCTAACAGTATTCAAGATAAACAATAATTGAGCAATTAAATGTAAGATAATACTGTACAACCTTCATCTTACAAATAATTCAATAGAATTTATTGTCATTATAGTTATAAATGGTACAATTGGCTTTTAAAATCCTCATATAGTCACATTCCTCAAAAACACATGCAAATGATAAACTAGAATCCAGACTCAACATTGCATAACCTGCAATGTGACTATTACGAATGATCATATTGCGATATCGATGATGAAATGATTTTTTTTTGCAGACCTATATCAAATAATAATAAATAATAATAATAATTATTATACAGGGCCTCACAGTGGCGCAGTGGGTAGCACGTTCGCCTCACAGCAAGAAGGTCGCTGGTTCGAGCCTCGGCTGGGTCAGTTGGCGTTTCTGTGTGGAGTTTGCATGTTCTCCCTGTGTTGGCGTGGGTTTCCTCCGGGTGCTCCGGTTTCCCCCACAAGTCCAAATACATGCGGTATAGGTGAATTGGGTAGACTAAATTGTCCGTAGTGTATGGGTGTGTATGGATGTTTCCCAGAGATGGGTTGCAGCTGGAAGGGCATCCGCTGCGTAAAACATATGCTGGATAAGTTGGCGGTTCATTCCGCTGTGGCGACCCCAGATTAATAAAGGGACTAAGCCGAAAAGAAAATTAATGAATGAATAAGCCGAAAAGAAAATTAATGAATAATAATAATAATAATAATAATAATAATAATAATACATTTTTAACATGATTTATAGAAGATGTTGGGTAAAATGTCTTTGAATGTAACAGTAGTTTATACATATAAAAATCTGATTTATATTTAAATATAGTTTAATGACATAATTAGAACAAGAATCATTTGAGATATAGCCTTTTTACAATTTTACTGTGATCACTTATTGTTTTACATATTTTAATAAGTAGAGGTCAGAATTACAGAGAAGTAATTTGTTAAATTTTTTTATCAAAATATAGCTTTACTTTAATATAATCTTTACTTGCATTTATGATTTCTACGTAAATAAATATTGTTTCGTGGTAATTTAATGCAGGGAACAAAATACTAGAAATAAATTCATAAACAGTGTCACACAACTTGAACTATTTAAGTCCTTGTATGCATAAATTATGCTCTGAACTGTAGATCTAGGCAAAAAACAACAACTGTTACAGTATGTCACTGACCATTTTACTATTGGCAGAAAGGAGATCACAAAAAATGTCTAATTTGTTTTTAGTATTTTTAGTAAACCTTACAGATTTGAAGAATAGGTGTTTGAGCCCACATAATCAAATTTATTTTCCTATCCAAATGCCATTAAAGTGTGACGTTTGCTATTCACAAAAAATAGATCCAGTCAATGCATCAAATCACATGAGAAATATAATTTGTCTGTCAGCAATTTTGTGTATTTATATTTCATTCCTCAAGAACATCATAAGATTTCTGACTACACTTCCTCAAAAAGGGGGAACCCTTAGAATCAAAGACATTCTTTCTGAATTTAACCTAAAGACCCGAAACATTTCCAAAGTTCAAAGGACTAATGTGCAATGCACAGAATGTTTTTATAGATTTTTCTGTGAACCTAAACCTGTTTGTTTTATGACTGGACACATTTGACCTGTGCTCATCTACTGTAGCAATTAATTCTCCAGACAGTTTCTATACCTATTGCTCATGCTAGTCCCGTGTAATGTTTTCTATTATTCCGATTTTCTCCTGCCTCTTAAGAATATGATACAACAGAGGTCTAAAACAGATGTTTCAAACGATTCATTACACCACGCTTCAACATCTGCAAAACAGGTTTTGTCTTTTTAAATCTTCTTTTAACAGTTCTAGTGGTTTGGTTTTCTGGTTACTGATTTTTTTAGTTTTTAATGTTGTTGAATTTGTTGGTGTTTTTGTCATCATAATTATCACTATTCATTCTATCATTCATTTTCTTTTGGGCTTAGTCCCTTTATTAATAAGGGGTCGCCACAGCTGAATGAACCGCCAACTTATACAGCATATGTTTTATGCAGTGGATGCCCTTCCAGCTGCAACCCATCACTGGGAAACACCCATACACACTCACTCACACACATACACTACTGACAATTTAGCTTACCCAATATATACCCAATAGCTTCACCTATAGCGCATGTCTTTGGACTTGTGGGGGAAACCTGAGCACCCGGAGGAAACCCACGCCAACAAGGGAACCAGCGACCTTCTTGCTGTGAGGCGACAGCGTTAACCACTGCTCCATTATTATTGTTTTTATTATAATTTGCTGATATTTTGTAATTGAGACTTAAGGCTAAAGATAAATAATAATAGCGATCTGTATGGAAATACTTACATGTTGTAAATATAGGTGATTCAATCTCTCTCTCTCTCTCTCTCTCTCTCTCTCTCTATCTATTTAATCACTCACTCACTTGCTTTCCTTCAGCTCTTTTCCTTCTTTATCAGGGGTCACCAAAGCACACATTTTAATGGCAGATGCCCTTCCTGCTGCAATAAATTCATTCATTCATTTTCTTTTCGGCTTAGTCCCTTTATTAATCTGGGGTCGCCACAGCGGAATGAACCGCCAACTTATCCAGCATATGTTTTACACAGCGGATGCCCTTCCAGCTGCAACCCATCTCTGGGAAACATCCATACACACTCATTCACACTTATACACTACGGACAATTTAGCTTACCCAATTCACCTGTACCGCATGTCTTTGGACTTGTGGGGGAAACCGGAGCACCCGGAGAAAACCCACGCCAACACAGGGAGAACATGCAAACTCCACACAGAAATGCCAACTGACCCAGCCGGGGCTCGAACCAGCGACCTTCTTGCTGTGAGGCGATTGTGCTACCCACTGCGCCCCCGTGCTGCCCACAATAAATTCAGAATTAATTTATTGATATTTCTTGACTGATTTTGCTCTCATAAGTGAAAATCCTCAAAACAAACTTCTTCCTTTTTATTTTAATTTTGACTTACACTTTATTTTACAGTGTCCTTGTTACATTGTAATTATACATTTACAAGCTGAACAATAATAATCAACTACAAGTAAGTACTATATGGTAAATAGCATCAGGATGAGTGTTAGGTTTAGGGTTAGTTATGTACATTATACGTAGTTATATGTAATTATACATCATCTGTTGTTGTAATAAATCTAGGACGATTTTAATGTGCAATAAGTACAAGCTAGCATATACAGTAGTAAACTTGAATTGTTCTAACCTAATCCCACTTTATGTTTTGTATTTTACCCATGTAGATGCATCATTTTCTTCCATTTAAAAATATCTTTACTTACATCGTGCACTCTTCCTACTTTTCACTTTCAGTTGGTCAATATTTGGTGGTTATATGCCAATTCGTTGATGTTAACTACTACTACTTTGCCTACTTTACCTTTAGCACAACACGATGACACCATCTAAAAGTAGAAATATAACAATATGCTTAATAAATATAGCCTACATTAAATGGCTTTACAACATACAGTGAGGTGAAACATCAAGCAATGCGGTGCTACTGTAGCTAGCTAAGACTATAAAAATACATTAGGCTAAACTAAAACAATATCAATCGCTAAACTGCTATCGGTACAATTTCTCTCAGTGTTAAGAGAGGGATAGTTCTGTTTTGTTGCGCTCAACGAGCCTCTTTCTCGTGAATTTACGTTTACATTCAGATGCTTCCTTTGATACTGTATGTGTTCATATTAAAGGGAATGCATGACCTACTCACCGGTCAGGAGCGTTTGCTGCACCATAACAGCGACCAAAGATGCTGGTGCTGAAACACTGACGAAACCCCACAGCGTTTACGCGTTTACGACCACTTCATATTCCCCGTCCCGTTTCTACATGAAAACATTAGCAGAATATTGCACTGTAAATGAGAACATCTGACTGTGACATCAGCTAAACCGGTTTACAGTACACTTATTTAATCACATGATAGCAACCGTCCGATAACACTAGAGCCTTTCATCACTTTGATTTTAAAATTATTGTGCTTGGTAGGCTAATTTTCAGCTTAACCCATGAGAAAGTCAATAATATGAACTGAGTTACATTTAAAATTTTGAGCAAATTAAATTCTAAAGTTAATTCTCAAATGTTAGTTTATAATCTTCTTCTACTTCTTCTTATTATTATTATCTTTATAATAATAATAATAATAATAATAATAATAATAATAATAAT
>CAIGQW010000952.1:1324040-1335140 GCA_903798125.1 Danio choprae
GATAAAAAGATTACATCTTAAAGAAAAACTCATGAAACAGGCTTTGTGGACAATAACAGATGTTCACAAGAGAGGAACAACATATAAATAAACATACATATTTCACTTAATGTCATCTGCGGCTAATTAAGTCTTTCAGGTTACTATTTTGTAGCTTTTACAAAATTTCATCAGTCAGTACTTATTTTGATAATAATTAAAAATATATACTCAAAACTAACATATATTAACAAATAAATAGTAGCTAACCAGTAAGCAGTATCTTAAGCTATCAGGTCAGGTTCTAGCTGAATGCTTCTTTTATAAAAATAAATAAATATATGATTTACTACAAAAACAAAAACATGGTTATTGTAGTAACCACAAACCCACTATGGTTTTGGTTTAACCATAGTATTTGTAGTGAAACCACTGTGATTATAAATTTTAATGAATGCAATAAAAACATGGTTACTGCATTATACATGTGCTTTAATTAAACCATGGTTTATTTTATATTATTTTACTCATTCTTCACTCATTCAAATCCTATTTGAGTTTCTTTCAACTATTGAACACGAAAGAAGATTTTTTGGGAAATGCTGGTTGCTGGGATCCATTGATTACCATTAAAAACATTTTCTGAGGAAGAGTAAATGATGATATCATTTTCATTTCACAATGAATTATCCATTTAAAGAGTTTGCTAAGATAATTAATACCAGCAGTGTCCCACATGATGCTCTTAATATATTCATTATGTACTAACCTTGTGATGTATGACTTTCAGATTATTATTTTGTCTGTTAGTTCTCTGATGCATTTCATGTTGTGAAAGTTGAGTGCAAGAGAATCATTTCACACTAAGTTTTTTGTTTAATTAAATGCAAAATGTGGGGGGTTTAATGTAAAAACACAAAATAGCATAGAAAAGTGCATAAGTTCACACAAAACAGGAACATACTTTATGATAAGCTATATTAAGAGAATAATCTCAATACTATAAACTATAAATCAGAATAATGATTTGTATGTTTAGTAAACCAACTTCTGATATATAAAATAGGATGTTGCTTATAATTTAAAGACATTACAACTTGTATTGACACAGTTAATATATACCATAAAGGAATTATGAAGAACTTATAATCATGCATAGAATATGCAACTATTCTATTATACCAGTTCTTTCTGCCATTAGTCGGGTTTTGATCCAAATAAGAATTGTTTCATGCAGAATGCAGATATAAGATACATTTTCTTTTTCTTTTTCTGGTAACCATGATGTGCCTCATTTCAAAAGTTTGATTTAACTAACAAATTTTCATCACAAACAAACTAAGAGAAAATATATAAAAACTAGTAAAAATGAAGTTTAAATTCAGGTATGCAAAGGTAGCTCAAAACAAAACAAATGCAATATATTTCATATGAAGAAATTGACTGCTGTACTCACTGTGAATGATGAATTTGTACTTCAGTGTCATCCTGTGTTTGGGCCCTTCACAGGATGCCAAACACACGGAGCCCGAAGAGCCAAAATGTGCTCCGTCTGACTCAGAGCCAGGAGGCGGAGCTAATGAAGACAACAAAGAAAATCAAGAGACAAGAGAAGCTTCAGCCAATGACAGTGAGGCTTGTGCACAAAAGGGCGGAGTCACAGAGAATGCCATCACGGTGGAAGAAAAAGAGAAACAAGAGGTCACAGAAAATCTAACTGGAGAACTAGACAAAGAGACAGAGCTAAATGATGACAAAGAAAGTGAGGTAAAAGATGAAGGAAAAGAGAATAGCAATAACCCTCCTGAGAATGAAAACAATTGCTGCAACAAAGATGGACAACTTGAAGAAAAGCAGGAAGAGAAAAGGACAAAAGAAACCGAAGGTAAAACTGAAAAGAAAGAAGATGAGAAAGACACAAAACAAAGTAGTGATGAAGTCAAGAAGAAAATGGAAAACCCAGGCAGAAAAAGTGCAGCAGCTTCATCCTCTGCTCTTAGAGCTTCTACAAAGTCATCGTCACGTTCTGCTCGACCGTCGGCCAGGAGAGACGCCATGGCCAAGTTTCAGAAAGAAGAGTAAGTCATCATATTAAAGGAATAGTTCACCCAAAGATCTAAATTCTGCCATCATTTACTTATCCTTGACTTGATCCAAACCTGTTTGGATTTCTTTCATCTGTTAAACACAAAATAAGACATTTTAAACTTCCATAGTCGGAAAAGCAAATATTACGTAAGTGGTTACAGGTTTCCAACATTCTTCAGCATTATCTTCTTTTGAGTTCAACAGAAAAAAACAATTCAAATTGGTCTGAAACAAATCAAGGGTGAGTAAATGATGGCAGAAGTTTCATTTTTGGGTGACCTATCCCTTTAACATCCTTCTGTATCATTCTAATACAGCTCGTAATCATCTTGTTCTCTGATACAACACCATGCTTAGAAGTCTTGATCATCCACACAACTGTTATATTATTTAATGTGCAAACAACATTACCATCATTACTACTGAATTATGTTTAGGAATAGGTGCATTTGTTCAGAGGTAACTGTCTGAAACTGTATAATGTCTTTACTATGTTTTTAGTGTCTATATGTGTCTTTATGTTGGCTTGTTGTAGGACTCCAGGTGTCCGAAACTTTAGGGTTCAACGGACGTCTGTAGGTATAGCTGGTGGAGCATCAATCAAACAGAGGATTCTCACCTGGTGCAAAAGCAAAACACAAAAATATGAGGTACAGTAACTTTAAACCTAATTTTGTTTTTTTAATATGTCTCATTAATTACTCGCACTCATGCCGTTCTAATTCCATGAGATCTTCATTCATTTTCGAAACAAAAAGATATTTTAGATGAAATCTGAGAGCTCCCTCATCCTCCCATCTATGGCCACCAGACATTCAAAAACCAGAAAAGGAACCAAAAACATTGTCAAAACATTTCATGTGATATTAGTGGTTCAACACTAACCATATAACTTCTCGTAAAGAGCAGAAGTGTAACCCCAGTGTCCTGGCCAAATTCCCTCCATCCACCCTTACTAATCATGGCCTCCCAATCATCCCTATCTACCGAATTGGCTCTATCACTGTCTCTCTACTTCACCAATAGCTGGTGTGTGGTGAGCACACTGGCGCTGTTGTCCTGTGGCTGCCGTCGCATTATCCAAGTGGATACTGGTTGTGTGAAGAGACCCCCCACTCATGATTGCAAAGCACTTTGGGTGTATATGGTCATAGATGATAAATGCGCTATATAAATGCACATTACATTACATTACAAATGATTACTTTTGAACCACTGAAGTCACAGGAATGTTTTGACAAAATTTTGGTTTTCTTAATGGACTTTCAATGTATTTTGACCATTTCTTTTTCAGGTCAGAGCTAACCTTTTAACAGCTGCTTATCTGTTGTGATTGAGTTTTAAATTGCATTATGGGACCTTGATTTTGGCTCTGTCATCTTTTAACAGAAAAGTTTAACAAAGGGACTTTAATTAAAATTTTTAATTGTATGAAAATCTATTACAACAGACAAGCACAGAAAATGTACTGGCAGCTCATTGCCTCATTGCGTTTTTGTGTTCAAGGTCCCTTAAATATAAACAATAAATAAACAAACAAATAAATCACAAACTACGAGACACTGTTAATTACAAATATATTCTTACAGTGACTAGTCAAGGTTTAAGTAAGAACTCTTAAAACTCTAAACCCTTTAGATCTTAATTCGTATAGATATATCATATTGAATTTTATAAAAAAGACAAAAAAGAGCTGTGAGAAACCAGTGTCCTGCTCCTCGTGAGGTCCTAAATGACTTTTTAAAACTGATTTTTTAAGTTTTTGTCTACTGACTTACTAAAGTTATGTCTAACTTCAGTCTAAAGTTTTTGCACACACTATATATTTGTTCCTCTCGCTCTCATTTCTGTAATAAATTCTACCCAGACCAAGGTCAAAGGTCTTATTAGCGACAAGAAGATGGTTCTTCAGAGAATAGAAGACTGACCACACTCTTAGGAATTAATGGGGAATTTTTTTGTATCTAAATGCATCTAAATGCAGAAAAAAAGCTAAAACTTGTGTTTCCATATTCCCCACTTTTAAAGAATGTTCATTGCGTTCTAAACCCTCTTCTAGTGGCAGTAATCATAAAATGCAAGTTTATGTGCCGTGTGTGTTTTTCCCCACAAGAGGGCATCAGAGACACTCAAAAAAAGTAACATTCATTAGACCGAACAAGGACTGGAGGGAAGGATGAGGGTTAACTCACGTTAAATTAAACCTCTGCTAAAGTAAGCTTGCAGGGTGTTCTAAAGGGACAAAAGAGCCAAGGCATGTTTGATTTCTACATGACATTACATGACATGATCCTGTGTCAAAATACATAAACTTTGCAAATTTAAAGGGGTCCATGACAGAACAAAACATGAACACAAAAGGAACTTTTCAGCTGAAATGATGCATGGAAATTTACTTAACCATAAAACACATCACCAGAAATATAATGGTCCTGCCTGCAGTTGATAAAAATCAATGGTGATGTTTAGAAATTGAGTCAAGTGTTCCAATATGGCCCTGTCCCAAATGACATCCTTAAGTTGCAGTCCACAGATTTGTGACATAATGTTGCTTTGACTGTTGGGAAGAAGTCTCCTCAAAGCTCTCCTTGCCTCCATTTACGTACCTCGAGTGGTTCCAAATCTTCATGAGTTTCCTTTTTTTGTTGAATGTAAATTAAGATATTTGGAAAAAAATTAAGAAACCTGTAAACGCTGACTTCCATATTAACAAAAACAAATACTATGGAAATCAATGGTTGGAGGTTTCCAACATTTTTCAAGACAACCTTTGTGCTCAACAGAAAAGTGAAACTCAGGTTTGTGACTTAGGTAAAGGCAGAGTAAATGATCACTGAATCTTATGAATCTTTGGGTGAATCCCTTTAAGGGTGCATTTTCACCCATAACAAATGTCCATGTGAGTCTTAAGCAACCTGTTGAGAAATAAAATGATGAATGGGACACCCTAGTCTTGTGGGCTTAACAGACATGAGTTTTGGTCTGAAATATTACATGTGCACATGAGTAGTGCCATTTGGAACCAGGCCATGAGTATGCCCACACTGAATCTGTGTCCACAGAAATCAAAATTTATTTACTAATGTAAATATATATTTATTCAGTTTTTAAATTAATGTCAGTAATATTACTGAATAACATGCAAATGTTTATATGATTTATGATTTAAATCAATCTGAATACATTCACATATTTAGATTTAGGTTTTTTTTTTTTGTTTTTTGTTTTTACAAAATTACAAATACAAATAACAAAAAATGTCCACGGATTCTGTCTGGCCATGGCAATGAGCCATGGTAGAGCCACTAGATCTCAAGCTAGCCAATTGAGACACACCCTATAGCTCAAATTACTGATATTACAGACAGCTGATTGAGAACCACTGTCATTTATACACTCATGCTAATAATATTTTAACAATTTGTAAGTAGTATATGTGTAGGCGAATTGGTGGCTAATTTGTATGAAATTAATTATTCTGATTTATACTTTTCTAAGCATTACATTTAGCGTTGGAGCTTTATACTTTTTTTTCCTTCTAAACAATATGTTATGTACAGTTCACATCATACGAGCTCCTGCAAAATTGATTAGGTATTTTTGCTCTTCAGATTAAATGTAATTCATGATTACTTGTACAGCATATTTTATGTTCTCAGTGATATGCTCTATGTCTTTCTTTTTCAAAGGGCGTCTGCATAGAAAACTTCTCTTCTTCTTGGAGTGATGGTTTGGCTTTCTGTGCACTCATTCATCGCTTCTTTCCTTCTGCTTTTGACTTCTCCACCCTTAAAGCCAGTGAACGGGAGAAGAACTTCACTCTGGCCTTCAGCACAGCAGAGTATGTTGACACTGAAATATACGTGACTGTGAGAGAGATGCACGGAAATGTGAAAAAGAATATGTTTATGAATATTTGGTTTCAAATACAGATGTCAAACACCTGGCAGTCTAAAGTTAATATATAAGTCTTTCTCTCTCGTTTACAGAACTCTTGCTGACTGCTGCCCTCTTCTGGAAGTATCTGATATGTTACTAATGGGCAAAAACCCAGACCCTCTGTGTGTTTTCACTTATGTACAGGCTCTCTGTCATCACCTCTCAAAGATAGAGAAGGAGAGACGAGAGAAAGAGAGCATGGAAAAGGACATGAGCAAAGATGAAGATGAAGGGATTTCTGAAGGTAATGAAAAAGGAGACGGAGAGAGGGAAGAGAGTGAACAAAATGAGGAGACAGAGCAAAACGGATCAGACTCAGCCATGAAGACTGAACAAGAGACAGATCAGAATGAAAATGTAATAAATGCGGATGTTGTGGATGGCAAATAGAAAAGGTGAATGAATGAATGAAAGAAAATGGAAGCAGAATGAGAGAATAATTTATTCTTGTCATAAAGTGGTTTTATGAACATGTAGTCGTTTTTGTATCTAGTGTGCTTGACCACTGTTATTCTTTGATAAACTATATAGATATGTCATATATAGAGATTTTCATTCTGCTGCTAGGACACATGAAAGGACATTTTATATTTTGTTTGGTTTGGTTTGACTCAAATTGTCTCAAAATTTACCTTAAATTATCACCCATTAAGCCTGTAATTCTGAAATTAAAAATATAATGTGACTGAGCAGGGATGCTGCTATGTAGAGTCACATCAGAGCCCCTCATTAATTAGGGCCCTTAAACTCATCCACATTTTAGAGTTCTATTAAAACAGTATTATATCTGTTGTTGATCATAAATGAACATTTTAGTTAAGTAAGAGTTATCTTCACATTTGCATTGTTATTGTGTTGCATTGTTAAATACTGTATTATTATTTACAAAATAAAAAAAAGTTATTTAGTATTTATTTTATGTATAAAGGGATTATTTAATTAGGGAAACCATTAAAGCTAGTTATGTTGGATTGTAACTGATGTAATGCTTATAATTGTTGAAATGCATAAATGAAATATATTTTCAAGTTTTCAAAGGTATTGTTAACATCTTTATACAAATTGTTGCAAATATATTTCTCTGTTCTTTATACTTTTCCATACAACTAAAGGAAAGTCATATAAAAAGATCAGATTAGGCACATTTGTATAATTACAATGCAGGGTTTTGATCATTCGAATTGTCAGAATTAAAATAAATACATTCAAAAAAAGTTCCCAGTAAACCGGTATGTTTCATATACTGGTTAACACTTTTTGGGGGGCCCTAATTAAACCCTAAAGCTTTTTTTGACTTCTTCTATTCTAAGCTTAAACTAACATTCCAGGAATGAAAGGTATTTCAGTCATGCAAACTATATTATGGGGTGCATTCTTCTTCACTTGTAGACACCGTAAACTCTTTCTCTCAATGAATCCCTTATGTCATTTTAACATTTAATTTCATGAACGGATGAGCGACACATTTAAAAAAAACAACCACCTCATTTCTGATGGAGCGATCAGGTACCCATATACAGTAATCAACATTTGAAGTGGAACAAAAAAAAAGAAGTTTTAATGAAAACTTTGATGAAAAGGTTTTAATTCACTTCAAATGTAGACAACTGTACTTCAATGCAACACAAATCACTGTAGATTGTGTTTAATGCTGCTTTCCAGACACATCAATGAAGTGTCCCACATCCAAACTCAATGCATTGCCCATGCGCCATTCTAGACATTATTCAAGTGTAGGAAGAAGGAGCTTTCCTAATCCCGAGTTATAAGTAACCCCAATCTCACACAACATTGTATACCAGTAACTTTAAAGCAGTGGTCTCAAACTCAATTCCTGGAGGGCCGCAGCTCTGAATAGTTTAGCTTCAACGACCTCTAACTCACAGCTGGTTAGTAGTCTCTAGTAGTTTTAAGCACCTTGATTAGTTGGATTAGCTGTGTTTGATTAGGGTTGTACCAAAACTGTGCAGAGCTGCGGCCCTCCAGGAATTGAGTTTGAAACCTATGCTTTAAAGTATTTAAAACTCCACCATACAAACAGATATATAGGTTGATGCAGCTATCAAAACGGATAAGGGAAAAAGTAAATAATAAATAATCTTCACCACAGATTCCAAGAAATCTGCTGTTAAAGTTTGCTACGAATAAAGTTTAGGACATTGCAAGTCAACCCATTATAAGAGTTCAGCCAGTAGTGGGCAGTCAAGCAATGTTATTAATGACGTACAAACCACGTCAACAAGATGGAGTAAAGCTAGTGAGTAAAAATGGAAGTGAACTGCATCCAATGCCTCTTCCATGCAGTGTACTGAACATACTGCACATTTTACAGTACACATACTGTGTAGGGCCTATTTCAGAAATAGCATATGCAGTATGGCAGTGTCATTCTGCACACTCTCAATCACAGTGTTGGTAATGCTAAATATTTTTACAGCTCTGTTTCATAACCCAACTAACGACAAGTAATAAGATATATAAGAGTCCATTTACAAATGGATGCCAAAAGACAGCAATGAAGACAGAAACATAGAATGAAAATAGAAAATAATATGTTTAGCCTAACATGTGAACTGATTCTAAAAATCCTGAGAGTGTAATTGATCCAATCATCCACAATAACCCTAGAGAACAGATAGATTGTCATCGCGCTCTCTCTCTCTCTCTCTCTCTCTCCTGTTTTATCTCTTACATCACAGAGTGATTTCCAGATCAGGAGTCATGCTAAATTCTGTCAGCAGACTTGGCTTTAAAACATGAAACCATTCAGTAACGCCTGCTTCATGCCAAAGCTATAAATCCTTTATGTTTGTGTTAGTTGGAGTGTGCAACAGGAAGTGAAGAATTAAGAAAGAAAAACAATTATGCGTGGTGTACATACTGTTCAACCTTGATGAATTTAAGACTGTTGACACTGTGGAGTAAATGACTCAGTGGAAGCGTTTCTTCATCCACATGTTCCAGTCATTTGGGTGCTATATATACGCATAGGAATCTTATCCCTACATCGTTTGCACTCTCTCAAAGTATCTCTCTCAGAGTATCATATTTCCCTGAGTGCGGCTTGTATGAAAGTGGTGAAGTGATCTGATGAGGTCCCGACAGACGCCAGCTCTATCAGTACATGCAAACAGCAACAGAGAAAGTTAAGAGTGAGAAAAGGAAAGAAAGAGAAGTGAATGAGGAAATCTGTGAATCTGTCTTGGGGTAAACGCGAGGAGTGCTCTCTGCAAATGGTTTCATCTGTCAAGATCTACAGATTGCCTTAAGGATTATGCAGTGCTCTGGAAATGTTGACAAGTGGAACATCTACCTTTATTGGATGCTCAACAGTATTTAATCTTTGTTGATTTTTATATAGGAGGATTTGAACCGAACACTATCTTCCAGTTGAGCATTGTTATAAATTCGGCATGGATTCCACTGATCCAGAGTCCTCCAATTACATGGATTCAGACAGCCTCACTTCACCCATTCCACCATCGTCGACATCCCGTAAGACCACCCATTACCGTGACCATGGTGGTCTTAGTTATGGTTTGGGGGTTGTGTGGACACATCTCCGACCCTTTCTTCCATTCTTTCTGGTCTCCAGCCTGGTGGTGGCACTGGTCTACCTGCTGCAAGCCATTGTGTATGGAGGGCCCTTCACCGATCCACTGTTTTTTAGCAAATTTGAGAAACGATGGCCTCCACCCAACCAGCAACCAACTGTCCCAGAGTCAGATCAAGGATCCTCTGAGAAGCTTTAATGTCGGGATCTCTGATGAGGGGTACACTGAACATTTGTTGGTCACCACCAACAAATATGCTACACTAGACCTTGTGAATTTAAGTGACAATTCCGTGGATATATTCAAAGATTAACTGGATTACAACTGACCTGAAAGTGCAAATTATTAGTTGTTTTCCTTAACTTTGGAAACTTGGGAAAATATATGCAACGGATCAAGTTTTATTCAAGACAATACAATATAAGGAGGACATCAATTCTTCAGTGACTGTTCTGACTTAACTATCTCAGTTATGGCTAATGACTATTTCTTTAATATATGCTCTTAATATGCTATTTAATGTTTGGATCAATTTGTTCTAATTAACTCCCCAAAATATTGTTGTAAATTAGTTTTTGTATGCATGCAGTTAATCAAACTATTTTCTATAAAATGTGTTTAAATGTTCAAATTAATCTACACTGTAATTTGTAGTTCATTTAGGAACTTATTCTTCCAAGTTCTAAAGGGATCGTTCATCCAAAAATGTTAATTTATCATTAAAACTTATCATTTACTCTCACTCATGTGGTTTTGAACCTTTATGAGTTTCTTTCTTCTGCTGAACACAAAGGAAGATATTTTAAAGAATACTAGTTGCTGGGACCCATGACATTCATAATAGGAAAAACAAACTACGGAAGTCAATTGGTCCTGGCAACCGGCACTTTTCAAAAACATATTTTGTGTTAAACAGAAGAAAGAAATTAAAAAAGGTTTTGAACAAGTGAAGGATGAGTACATGATGGTAATTTTTTCATTTTTGGGTGACCTATTTATTGAATTATTGTTTATTGTTATACATCAGCAGCTTTAAATATTTTGCATATTTTGTTCTCATACACTGTAAAATTGATTGAGAGGTGCTTTGGTGCAGTGTGCATTACAAATTTATATGTGTGATATTTTCTGGGCCATTTAAATATTGTGAATGTTTAAAGTTACACTTGTAAAAAATGTTTCCAAAGGGGGTGTTCATTGCCATAAAAGAAAAAATAAATACTAAAAAGAACCTTTTGTAGAATGGGAAGGCTCTGAAATTAAAAAGTTAGTTAACCTAAAAAATTTAATTCTGAATTAATTACTCACCAGGCCTCACAGTGGCGCAGTGGGTAGCACTTTCGCCTCACAGCAAGAAGGTCGCTGATCGCTGGTTCGAGCCTCGGCTGGGTCAGTTGGCGTTTCTGTGTGGAGTTTGCATGTTCTCCCTGTGTTGGCGTGGGTTTCCTCCGGGTGCTCCGGTTTCCCCCACAAGTCCAAAGACATGCGCTATAGGTGAATTGGGTAAGCTAAATTGGCCGTAGTGTATGAGTGTGAATGG
>CAIGQW010000952.1:1360140-1375462 GCA_903798125.1 Danio choprae
ATAATAATAATAATAATAATAATAATAATAATAATAATAATAATAATGGTGGCGCAGTGGGTAGCGCAAGAAGGTCGCTGGTTCGAGCCTCGGGTGGGTCAGTTGGCATTTCTGTGTGGCCATGTGCTCCTCTTGTCTTTCCACCTTGTTTTCAGTTACCCCGCCCTCTTATTTAGACCTTGTTATCCTGATTGTTTTCACCTGTCTCTCATGTGCTTTGTTCTATATATTGTGCTGTGTGTTCTCATTTCTTTGCTTGTTTGTTCCACGTGAGCTTGTCTTGTATCCTTACTGTGTTTTGTGTTGCCTGTTCTAGTTTTCTTGGCTACTTATTGTTTGTTTGTGGCTACTACTCCTAGTGTTTACTAAATTTTGTGCTCTAATCCTTGTCTTGCTTTTATCCTTAGAACCATTTTTGTTCCTTTACAAGAGTTAGTTGTCTTTTTGATCGTTTTATTTCTCTATAAGATTCTAGAAGTCTTTATTTCAGTCTCTGTTTTATCTGATTGCCTAAGTCAGTCTAGTTCTTTCTATTAGGATTTATATTTGATTTCATATTTTCTTTTAGACTTAGTTTATTATTTTATATTATTGCTGCCTCTTTGCTGTCCTGTCTTGTGTCTTATACTTTTCCAGTCCTTTTTCCGTGTCCTGACTTCCCTGGCCTGCCTGTCTGGCGTTTACGTGGCTTGCTATAGGATTTAGCTCTGGTTTTTGACCACTGTTGCTCCTACACCTGGCTGGTTGTTCATTTTGATGCCATCTTGTCCCTACCACTGGCTTCCCTGTGTTATTGCCCCTACTGTTTGGACCTTGTCATCCCATTGTCTGTCTACTTGCGCCTAATTCTGTCAATAAACACTTTTTGTATTGTTCATTGCTGCAACTGGGTCTGCTTTCTTGCAACCAGCTATGACATAAATATTTACATCAATAGACAAAATGACACATGAACTGATCAACAGCTGGCACAGACACACAGAAGTCAACATTTAACGGGATCAAAACCTTTTGTCAAAGTTGTCCTTGGGATAATTTTGAAAATGTTGACTACTAAATATATAAACACAGTTGAAGTCAAAATTATTCTTCCTTTTGTGATTTATTTAATTTAATTTTTTATTTTCAAATATTTCCCAAATGATTAACAGAGCAAGGAAATTTTACAGTATTTCCTATAATAGTTTTTCCTCTGCATAAAGTCTTTGTTTTGGCTAGAATAAAAGCAATATTAAATTTCTTTAAAACCATTTTAAGGTATTATTAGTCCCCTAAAGCTTGATTGTATACAAAACAAACCAGTTTTATCCAATGATTTGCCTAATTGCCTTAACTTGCCTAATTAAACTAGTTTAGCCTTTAAATTGCATTTTTAACTGAATACTAGTGTCTTGAAAAATAACTAGTTAAATATGATGTACTGTCATCATGGCAAAGATAAAAGAAATCAGTTATTAGAAATTAGTTATTAAAACTATGTTTAGAAATGTGTTTGAAACTGAGGAAAAATATATACAGCGGGGCTAATAATTCTGGCTTCAACTGTACATACATATGCATGGATGATGATATGATTCAAACAAAATGTTGGTCGACAGAAAGAAAATGACAGACAAACAAACGTTTCATATAAATCTTCCCCCAAAGGGTTGTGCTGATATTAAACCTTGTAATGATAAAATGGGTATTAAAATAAAAACATACAAAACTGAAGCATTTTCATTAGTGACTCTGAGTTTCTCTGTTATGGATTTATAGAGGGCAGACTTGAGTCACCCTCACCTGTTTAGAAAGCGAGCGTCTGTCTGCTGCCGCTCCAGACAGAGCCAGAGTCATCCATCCATCCGCCATACTGCCCTCTCCCCACTCTCTCACTTTTCATAATTATTAAATTACGCTCTGCGGCTCCCATTAAAAGGGGGACATTTTCTTCTTAACCACCTGCTCTTCCCCCACCGCCATGCGTTTTACACCATCAATCTCTCAGCGTTACCGGACCCCTAAAAGCTTTCTGAATCCTCTATAATGGGGAGGCAATGTGGGGTCAGTATTAGAGGGGAAGGGGGAAGCTGGTCATTTTTGTGTGTGTGTTGTGATGCCTCAGCACAAGTCTTGTGGCGGTGGGGCATGTTGCTCATTCTATCTGTGTGAGGTATTGTTGAGGATTGTTGGTAACACCAGGTCACTAACTGTGACCTCACAAAAGACAAAGGAAGGGGTGCAGTAAGAACACACAAACCCACCCAGTGGGTTGGTCAGTTTTCTGCCCTGATGAGTTGTGTGCCTTGGGGCACAATAGGGCAAGACATTGACCCCAGTCAGACCAGCTAAACAAGGTTAAAATTAGAATGGTGATCCATCAGAATAAAACTATCTATCTATCTATCTATCTATCTATCTATCTATCTATCTATCTATCTATCTATCTATCTATCTATCTATCTATCTATCTATCTATCTATCTATCTATCTATCTATCTATTCAGTCATTTATTTATTCTGATTTTAATCTAAACATCATCCATCTGCAATATATCTGTTGGTCAGTTATTGTCGATGCAATATGGCATCCTGATAAATGCTGTACATTTTTAAACAAAGTAATTTCTAAAAGTAATATTCCAGCATTTAATATACAGTATATTCAGCGAACATTACACCATTTATTGCATTAAACATATGTGATGGCCTTCACCATTTATAAAGACCATTAGATTGGATAAGATGTAGTGAAAAGTCCAGTCCCTTTATATGTTTTTATATTATTATTTGTGGTTTTATTTCATTGCATTTTTTTTTCATTTATATTTTATTGTATAGCTCTTCAGTAACTGTACCAAACACTTATGTAAACAATATAAGTTTAAAATACCATAATAGTAAACCTTGAATGGAAGAAGTGATTTAAACAACAGGCGTTTTGACAGCATAAGTGCTTTTATTAAATATCCTTTAAAAATATTTTTGTTATAACATCTAAATCAATAAAAACAATTAAAAAAATTAATCCAATATCAGTTCCTATTGATTTACCTTATGAAACCCAGAAAACCCCTTTAGATTTGCATTTGAGAGAATTGCGATACAACGACAAACATCATATATACATCATATATTTTTGAATATGTATTGACAAATTTTCAGATTTCTAACTTTACCTGTCTAGTATTTCTGAACACAGGTAACACGAATCTGTGTGTGCGCATGTGCGTAGTGACAGTGTGTGTGTGTGTGTGTGTGTGTGTGTGTGTGTGTTTGTGTGCTGTAATCACTGTGTCAGCACAGATGGAAGACTCTATGCAGAGAGCTGGTGCTGATCGCTCAGTTCCCAGCATGCCTCTCATTACCTAATGCTCATAAAGCCACTCATATTATTCATCTCTGACAGCCAGCCTGCTCTGCATAACCTAAACAAATCCTTCGCACTCACAAACACACACTTACACGCAGATAGAAACTAGCATGTGTTCTGGCAAATGCAAAATGCAATATGCACACACAGTTAACAACACAACTAGCTTATACAATTGTATTCACATACACACTATACTTAATGTGCAGTTACGGTTTGTACAACACACACACACACACACACACACACACACACACACACACACACAAGGCAGATGCATACAATCACAAATTAACCATATACTAACAAAGCTACAAGACAGACAGTCATAAACATGCAAGGACACACAAACACACACACACACACACACACACACACACACACACACACACACACACACACACACACACACACACACACACACACACACACACACACACACACACACACACACACACACACACACACACACACACACACACACATAACACAAAGCTGTATGAGAGATGAACAACCTTAATAACACCTTAAACTTTTCTCCCTTCCTCTCCCTCCTCCCCTGCTTGCCTTCACTTCCCCCTTTAACGTGCAGTAATATGATTAGTGTGCGGCTAATGGCCTCTCCTTCTGGTGCTTGGAGACATTCTGCCCAGACCTTGGAAGGCACACCAGGCCTGGTGCAAAGAGGCTGCATCTGCAGAGAGAAAGAGAGAGAAAGAGAGAGAGAAAGAGCGAGAAGCTACCCCTCCTCCCCCTGAGCAAATCTATAGGGAGAGAAGGCAGAGACAGGTGCATTTCTGCACAAATCGAGTTAGCCAAGACATGCCACATCCAATTGGACTAAATTGATGTGAGAGTTTGTGATGTCTGCCGTGGGTACTACAGCAAAGGTCAGTGTGCCGAGACAATGACATCAATCTGCCCTGCACGTGGCTAAGAAAAACTCTATTCTTTTCCACCCAATTCCGGAAAAAAAAAAAACTTTAATAAAAAACGATGGGTAATAAAATGAAAGCTGAAGTCATTTGTTTTATTAATGGGTACATTTTTATTTCTTTGCAAAGCCATTACTTGATTAATGACAGACGTGTCAAATGAAAAAAAAAAACATTTGCGTGGGATTGCAATCAACATTTTTTGCAATTTCTGCCTTTCATAATTCATACTCTGTCGTATAATCTATTAACAGACATCTGCCTGTTTGTGGTAAAAAGGCCACAGCCGAAATTTAAGTATACACTCAAAACATCAGAATCAGACTAAAGTTTCTCACCTGAGAGGAACAAGTCTGGCATAGGTTTCGCTTTCCATAACTCTTTCATTTTAGCCCCGTGCAGGTCTGAAAATAGATATTTCTGGCTATTGCTTCCAACCCACCTATATTCAGAAAACCACTTTCTTTTATCGCATTAGCGTTATTGCCACTCTCGGGCGTTGTTCTGACTCTGCAGCTCAATATCTTACCTCAGGCCTCTAACTTCTGTTTCCATGATATGAGTCTGGCCTGAACTCAACATCTGAAAATTGTTCTTTATACTCCTCAAAATCGTACTACTAACCATGCACTTTGTGAATTTGTTAACTCATGAGTCAGTGGTCTTAGAGAAGGGGAAATTACCATGTTAACACATTACTAGGCCTATATGCATCAATATATTTTAAACACAATATCATTTCTTTCTAAAATGGATGAGAATGTTTTTAATGATTATAAAAGTTAATTAAATCAGTAAATCCATGCTATTTTCACAAGACAAATAAATAATTGGTGAATTTGGGAATAAATAACATTTTAATAAAGGTATATCAGATTAAAAGTAGTAAAAATGTAAATGAAACAGTTTTGTGCCTCTTCGTTTTTTAATTTCTGATTGAGGTCACTAAAGATCAGATAAAGTTAGGAATAACTGAATCACTGTCAACTTTTTTTCTCTTTATATCAACTGGTACCTCATGTTAAATTAACTAGTAAGCATATTATATTTTTATACTTTTAGAACATTTGTCCATAATGTAGATATCTTCAAAACATAAAGCTTTTAATGAGGATAATAATAAATAAAAAAAATAGTCACACTGTGAAAACAGCAGGTGGAGTGAAAAACAATAGTAATTCATCAGCTCTCCCGGCAGAGCCATTCCATTAAACCGCATTAAATTGGTTTGGGTTGATCTAACACCATGGACTCCCAAAGCATTTCTATTTCGCACTATTCATTCTCATTTATGTTCTTTACAGCTCTAAAACTGAAGATGCTGACCATGGCTGATTTATCAACAACATCAGCACGTGTTTATCGCATTTTAAAGTGATGCTGATGAGACAAGAGTCGGCAAGACTCATCTAACAAACTTGTACACAACAATGCAAGTTTATTTTAAACATAGTAAAAATGTGTAAAAAGAATGTTGTAAGGATTTTTTTCCAGTAATGCAAAACAACCACCACTGAATAATTTTTCAGTGATCTGTTCTTGTAATAACCATTTTATCCTAGTATAAAGACCATTTGAATAATCTAAAGAACATTTTCTATTATCAAAAACTTTGAATGGTTCTATGGATTTAAAGGTTTAATCTATGCCAATAAATTACCTTTATTTTCATGCTTATAATTTGAAAACTTGTGGACTTGTGAAGAGAAGGAAGGAACACAATCACGATTTTATATCAGTATAAGAAGTAAGTGACGGAAAATAAAAGAGGAAGAAAGCTCTCCAGGCCTACCAGACTGTGGGTTCAAATGTTCATGATCGCTGGTTCTGTGACCCTTAATGTCCGTTTTCATTCATCAAAAACATTTAGTTCACTGCAAGACAAATGCTAAACTCTAAAAAATATGACACGGGTCACATATGATTTATTGTCACGTATGGCGACAGAAGAATGCCAGTCATTGTTTTCCCAATAACAGACACAATGTTCATCAGAAACTGTACTGAGTAGACATAGAACTAGAGTGACTGTCCTGCCGTGCGGATATGTTATAGAATTACTTTACAAAGCATTTACTAACTTTTAAGATTTTCAACCAATTTTAAGAAAATAATAAATAAAAGAAGAATTGTCTATCAATTTTGAAATACGCCATGAAGAAAATAATCTATTTGATGAAGCCAGAATTGTTCATAGTTACTTCTATGATTTTATCTATTAGAGAGCTATAGAGAGTTGACAATAGGTTGGTTGGTGTGGACTATACAGTAGCCTAATTGCAATTCAACCTTGAAGGCCAACAAGCAGTCCCTCAGAGACCAGAAGGGATTTTTTAAAACATTAAAAAACGCTCAATCATTCTTGATGTGCTGCTGTGTCCCCTTTAACGTGGCTGGTCATTAATCGCTTAATTCCAGTAAACCTTCGCCCTATACAATAGCCCGCTGTCTTCCGCTAATGCATGTGTGATTAAGCATTTATCTCAGCGCACGGGCGATATTAAGCCAGCAGGTCCTACAGAGACCCAAATGCCTTCGGGGGGCCGACCAGCCTGCTTGTGTAGCCTCATGGAGACGGGCTCTGGTTAATGACAGTGACCCGAGCTTCATCGGCCATTCTATTCAACCATTATAACGGCCTGCCGGCTGATTTATGAGATGGGGGCTAATAATTGTCAATTGCTTAATGTGAACAACAATGCCAGTGTGTTAAATAAAATATGCCCCCTCTCACTCATTTGGCCTCGTTTGTACGAATGACCCTGCCGGACTACTTAAGCCACGGTAAAACAAACAGCTATGGTTCCTAAACGTTGATAGACAACTTAAAAGAGACACTTAAACTGAACAGAAATAAATCAGTTTAATTTCAGATTTAAGCATCTTCATTAAAACTGCAACAAAGTCAGTGATTAGCATTTAGACTGCAATTTTCGGACTAATTAATTACGTTAATCTAGTGCGCTAAAGGTAGCGCGCGCTACGCAGAAGATCACAGGCGATCATGTTTATTAGGACAGCAGAGTAGATGTATATGTCTTCCTTCGGCCGGACAGTGCTGGATTTGGTGGAATCTAATGAGGGTCACTGTTAAACCAGCTTTACACAGCACGGGATGAAATGATGACAGGGGACTCCGATAAGAATTTAATTCCATCTCATTTTAGACAATTTTATGAATCAAATTCTTAAACACTGGCAAGAGATTAAATAATCACATCTTTTCAAAATCTTATTTGGGTCCGGTCGATGGCTTTTTTTCTCCCGTTAATGTCGACTTAGAGGTTGGAGTAATTTCGTAATTGATTCCGAGCACAGGATCTCGGCGGGGCCAGAGCCGCGTTAGAGGGTAATATGTTTGCTAATACTGTCCCCGCAGAATAAGATTTTTATGCTAATCCGCTCCTCTGAAGGCCAGACATCATCGTGGTCACTAGGGAAGGCCGTTAGCTGAGTTGGCCATAAGAAAAGGATAAGGGATCTGCCATCCCGGATACACAGCCTATGGACCACCGCTCACATCAATAACGGGGTTTTGGCCTATTCTCGAGAAAAAGGCAAGTGCTCAAATCTGTAATTGTACAAATACAAGTTGTTTAAAAAACGAATAGGAAGAAAAACATAACATGAGCATGCTAAAAATATAGGCTAGTCGCAAATTTTCAGGTAAATTGTAGTCATCGTTAAATTGGGTATATGGCTAAAACGTTTTGGGAAGGTAAACATATTTTCCCAGATCTATTTTACGATTTTATATTTGTTGTACCGAAGTGTAATCGAAAGGGTTACTAGCAATTAAATCTGTCATTTATAAGAAGCATTACCGTAATTTGATATTGGGCACGTAAGTAAAAAATACCGCGTGAATACTAGGCTACTACTATTACTACTACTACTACTACTACTACTAATAATAATAATAATAATAATTATAGCCTAATAATTATACAATTCACAAATAAGTGTACTGTTTATTGGAGAATGACCTATAAAGTTACAGAAGAAAGTTTAAAAAGAGCTACCTAAAAAGAACTATCTGTAGGCTATTATAAATTGTTATTATCTTTGTAGGCTAGGCTATTATTTTTAAAGCAAACGTATTGATGGGATGATCAGAATTTATTTTTTAATTAAAGGTTCATAAAAAATCTAAATAAATACCACCTTTATATAATCATTTGATTTAATTTAACCGATCTTATTGAATATAAACGAATCCGGTTTAACTAAATCCAAAAGTTAAAATTCAAAGTAAAAAAAATCGGTTGCACATGTGTAAAACCATATTAATTTCCCATATGATAATGCGAGGATTTGCTCAATATTGAGTGAGACGTTATGTGTTTTATCTGACAGCAGTCCCACCCCTTTGCCTCCCCACTTATTCACTCGTCTTTTTTCTATTCTTTTTCGAGACTGATTCGTCTTATCCATCCTCACACAAAGGCATTTTGTTTTTCCCTTTGTCCTCCTGCCGACCCGCATTCCACTAGCACAGAGCAACACAGAGCAGGCGTACAGAAAATGAAGAAGTCTCTGCCGAGCCTTCTAAACTTACACCCCTATTGTGAACCACTTTGCAACCAAAGATTTAGGATCTTGTGAGCCGTGCGGTTCTTTGATTTATTTAAGTGAAGCCATATGGACGCTGTTATTTATAAGTCATTAAATCACAAATTAACTTCTAAATTACGGTTATTGAACCATTATCACACTGTTAATCACTGATGAGGTACAGTTTTACGGTTTGCTGTTAGAAAAGGGCTTAATAGAATGCTCCGTGCTATTGACCTGCTAACAATATTATGCCGGTGCACGCTGATTTAACTGATTTATAACAGATTATAGCCAAGTGGGCCCAAATAGCTCCTTTAGAATAACGTGTGTGCGCGCGGCCGCAAACGTGTGTACATGTTTTCTTTCAGCTTAGAGGTGGACAGGTCGCTCATTCAAACAGTAATATCAAAGGTTTAACGTTGACATTTTAGTCCGCCCAACAGATCGCAGAACCAGTTGATAGTATGAAAGGAGATGTTGAAAATATAAAAGATGGGCGTTTCGGTGGCTGGTGGACCACAGAGCATGAGAATAAAGAGCTGTTTGAATAGGGGAAACGGATGGTAAAAGCTATAATTGTATTTGCCTCGGCAAAATATCAGAAAGGACTTTTCTCGGCCCTTTGTATATGTTATTAGATTAATTCCTCGCGATGCCTTCTTTTTCTTTCTAGGCGCGTGGAGGGAGGACGGTGGACCAGTTGGTCTTTGGTTTCAGTAATCAAATTAACCATTTGCTACATCTTTTAGTCACAACTCGCGTGTAGAAAGAAAAAATTAGCATAATAGGGGCCGGGTTGTATCAAGAAAGACTGAACTTTTTAATCGTCATTTATCTTTCTCACAAAAAGACGAAGCTGACTGAAGGACAAAAAAGAATTTAAATGGTGCAGAAATTGTGGAAAAAATCTAACTGGAAACGCTTGATGCTTTCATTCGTGTGACCTCATACATTTTAATCAATGCTTTTATCCCTCTGTTGCATTTTGCACTGAAAGCGTATTTTGGTGCGCATACAGGTGCATCGGTCCTTCTTTTTCTTTTCTTTTTTAAACGCGCGCGCAAACACATAAAACACTGTAGTAGAATAACGTTGTTTTATAGGCTACTATATTTGCGTATTCCTTACGAATAATATGAGGCAAGTGGCCATGAATTGACTTATTATTATTACAGTGAGAACGAAGTGAGAACAAATCTTGGATGATGAAATTGTCTCTATGGCCCTTTCTTTTAATCGTTTATGCATTTGAAATAAATATATACACGGTCCGTCTCACAGCATGTTATCAAAATCGTGTATAATACAATAACAAATAATTACGCATGATTCTTTTTTTTATTACAGTTTACCTTATTTACCTTAACAGTATGCACAACTTAAATCTACTGTGCTATCCCTAAGACATATATGCAACGCAAGCGCCTTGTTTCCACTACAAAATTATGTTGTGAGTTTGATGATTAAGCTATTTTGCGAATTTGCTTGCCACCTTCATTATCAAAACGTACATTTACCCTTAAACAGTAATAACAGCAATTAGAAAATGCTGAATAATTGCAGAAATTACTTGATGAAACTACAAAATATAAAGGAGCGATGTGATCAGTTTAATTAAAATTTAATTAAATGTATGCGGTCAATTTAATTTTTACCCAAAGCCGTGTGTGAGGTCGATTTACTATTATATATTGCGGATTTAGTAATATTAATCTTTTCAGCTGTCCATTGAGCCACATTTTGCTTTTTAACTATTGTTATCGTGCTATTGCGTCACTGACATTTGCATTGCGCACTCGTTTCCGGCTACATTATTGAAGATGATACAACTTATACAAATATCCTGCTAAATTAAGCATGTCTGGAATAACCGCAATAGTCTCTTCGGCTCCGGAAAATCAGCAAGTGCCAAAGCAGAAAAGACTAGAGGAAAAGTAAAGGAGACGAGGAAATACTATCGAAAATTCAGCCCAAGGTATACCACCGGTTTAAAGGCTTAAAAGCTTGGGGAAAATTGGATCAGGGAGAATCGTCACCCAACTTTCATTATTTCCAAGTGGTGTGATTGAATTAAAGGGCAAGATGGCGGTTTGAGCGAGAGGGCTATACGTGGTGGAGGGGGCTGGCGCGTAATGGTGGGGTATTAAATTCTAATTAGAGATGCAGGGGATCAATGATAGGGAGGTTGGACAGCCCGATCCCCCAGTGCCAGCCCAATAGACTGATGAGTTATTGTCATGTAAAAAAGCGCTAGCAATAAGACCCAAACGCCGTGCTATTGTCCAAGCGGAAAGAGCCAAGTTTATTATGAGGACTATATGCTCTAGAGACCTGGGGCTAGGCGGCTCCTTGGGAGGCTTTTCATAAAACAAGGCTCAGCTCCTATAAAGGAGGGCAGTTTTTGAGCAGGCGCCGAGCAGTGCACATCTACCCACGGCACGAGTCTCTTTCAAACCTGTAAAAATTCAGCCGTCACAAGCTCCCCATCTCCGTCTGCGTTTTGGCTTGCTTTTTTCATGTGCTCCTCGCCAATTTAATCCAATTTGAATTTGACGTTTGTGTGTATTTTTCCTTGGGAGTGCAGCTTTCCTTCTCCACTGAGCCTTTTCAATGTATAAAATGGAGTATTCTTACCTCAATTCCTCTGCCTACGAGTCCTGTATGGCCGGGATGGACACTTCGAGCCTGGCGTCAGCCTATGCGGACTTCAGCTCCTGCAGCCAAGCCAGTGGCTTTCAGTACAATCCCATCAGGACGACGTTTGGGGCCACCTCCGGGTGCCCGTCGCTTACACCGGGCTCCTGTAGTCTAGGCACCCTGCGGGACCACCAGAGCAGTCCGTACGCCGCAGGTAAGCCCAGAGTCACCTTTCACAGTTCGCCAGCTGAGATGCACGAGAATCATGGCCTCGGTATATAGGACGGCTTGATTGCTTTCGAAAATGGAAATGTGTTTAGTATTTACCAAACGAAATTTGCTTACACAAATGAAAGAATTTATCACGTTAGAAGCGATTGCAGGCAAGAGGTAATTCAGTTACGGGGTTACACTATCCCAGTCACACCCTAACCGCCAACAAAATTATCTTAAGCTGCCAAAATGATAGGCATAATTTATTTACTTTGCGATGAGACATAAACCTTCGAAAATAATGAAATAACCATGGACTTAAGCTCATTATTGACACTGAATTGAAGTTGCAGTAGCAACAACAGAAGAGATAGAAGCATTTATGACAACTTTACAATTCAGTCTCGAATAACATTCAATTAACAGCATTTTACAGATAACAGGATTACATCTGACTTTTCATAACCTTATCTTTTATCACGATTTGATCTTATCTTACACGACTTATAATGCAACTACTTACTGTATAACACTTAGTTTAGAAGCTTTATTTAAATTATTTTATTTTTTTATTTCTTGCTGTCTGAATCAACAAGTTGCATACTTTAGATTTAATGTGACATTTTAGGCACGTTTTACGGAATATTTGTCTAACATTTGACTTGTGTCATTTCAACAGTTCCCTACAAGCTTTTCACCGACCACGGAGGTTTGAATGAGAAGCGAAAGCAGAGGCGCATTCGGACAACTTTCACCAGCGCGCAGCTCAAGGAGCTGGAGCGCGTGTTCGCTGAGACTCACTACCCAGACATTTACACACGAGAGGAGCTCGCGCTTAAGATCGATCTCACCGAAGCTAGGGTGCAGGTGGGACATTCTCCATTTGCTTATTACATTTATTTACAGAAATAAACTCTTGTTAAATATTAGCAAAATTCAAATTTTGCTTTAGTGCTTTATTTTAATATTATCTGTCTTAAACAAATCGGTAGCATCTAAAAATGCCCATGATTCGTATTTTAAATATAAACACAATGTGCTGTTCTAATAATAACGCTGAATATTCTACATTAATATAACGCACATTCATATTTAAACACGTGAATTTGTCCAATGAGAATTGAAAGTAGCTACAATAGAAAACTAATAAGCTAAAGAGTAACCAAAAATGTGATGTATTTTCTGCAGGTGTGGTTTCAGAACAGGCGCGCCAAATTTCGCAAACAAGAGCGCGCAGCCGCCGCTGCAGCTGCTGCAGCAAAAAACGGATCTGGGAAGAAATCTGACTCGCGAGAAGAGGACAGCAAAGAGGCAAAGGCTACCGATCCTGACAGCACTGGTGGGCCAGGGCCTAACCCGAACCCTACCTCCAACTGTGGTGGACCGAGCCCCACAGGGGGACAGGTCAGTGCCACAGGAAACGGCCCGGTTGAACAGGTGAAGACGTCAGTGTCCGGAATGGGACCCACCGCGCCGACTCAAGGTTGGGCCTCAGCCCCGGGGACCATCACCTCCATTCCGGACTCTCTGGGCGGACCGTTCGCTAGTGTTCTGTCCTCATTACAAAGACAGAACGGAGCCAAAGCCACTTTAGTAAAGACCAGCATGTTCTGAGTTAGTGCTTGATGCAGAAAAGAATCGACGACCGCGAGATTCAACAAACAAACAAACAAGAGTTTACTCTAGTGACTGATGACTGATACCTGGAGACAAAAAGAGAATGCCAAAAGAAGGAGAGAGCCCTGTATCTCTATTCACTAGTGAAGAAAGAATAGACCATCTACGGTCGCCATCCGACTACTTTCGATGCCACTGGTTTACACCACAAGCTGGATAATATCATCACTTACACCATGTTAACATCTGGACTGTTTTGTTTTGGCTTTGGTCGTCGACAAATCTGACTAATGCAAGTAAACTAACCGATAGACTGCGATGTGCGCTCCTGCTGCAAAGAACACTCACCAAGGACCCATGAAGATACAATGTCATTATTCAGTGTCATTATACATGTCATTATATCTTGGCGCCATAATTCTTTGTTTACATTGACTTTAAACGTACCAATAGCGCGTTACATGTCTGTATTACAGAATACTGCCAAATGTGGCACTCTGTTATATATTTTTACCTATAAATTTACCAAGCCTTAGAGCCAGGAGCTCTGCAAACATTCATCTACATATTTACTATTAATCAAGGCGAATTGTTCTTCAAAATGGCACAAGTACATACTTCATTGTTGACAGGAATACGTAAACGTTTTGTGTGTCTTTCTACAGCTGTGTTTTTGTGGCTCAAATTGTATAGTGTTAAAACGTATTGACGTCCTAGATAAACATAGACCACATCCCCCTTGTAGTTCATTGAGTCTTTATAATGTTTTACAAGTTACAACTGGCGTATTCTTTGGAGGAAAAGGGAATGGATGCAAAACATTGTATTTATTTTCTATATTATTTGCATGTTGTCTTCTCCGTCCAATTTTATAATGATTTCACCTATTTTGTGAGCATAATGTAACATGTTTTTGTCCAGGATTTGAGAATTATTTATATGTAGGTAATGGATGCTTATATTTAAGAAGGAAATATTTCTACATGTGCACATAGTTTTTCAGGTGTACCATTGACATGGCTGTTGATGATAAAAACAATTATGATGCTGAAAATAATATTGTCCCGTTTTCTCTTTAAAGTATACACTTTAATCAACATGGGATGAGGGGCGGGGGTATAAACAGTTTTCTGAACATTAATTCAAAAGACCTTCAAGTGATTACTAAGACCGAGAAGGTGAATATACTCTTCAGCACCTTGGACAGCCGCACAAGCCGCCGGGCTGTCACACCTATAGTTGGCTATACGGTAAATGATGCGTCCATGCCACTAAAATACAGACACAGTTGTTTCCGACGTTACAACACAAATATACAGCATTTTAAAAAAGGCTATCAAAGATGTATCATAAATTTGAACATTTATATCTCCTCTCACAGTTCAATTTTGCGGATGCGTTTGCTTTATACAATCGACTTTCTTTCTTCTTTTTTTTCTTCTTTTTCTTCTTCTTCTTTTTCTTCTTCTTCTTCTTCTTCTTCTTCTTTTTCTTCTTCTTTTTCTTCTTCTTCTTCTTCTTCTTCTTCTTCTTCTTCGTCTTCTTCTTCGTCTTCTTCTTCTTCTTCTTCTTCTTCTTCTTCTTATTATTATTATTATTATTAGTAGTATTACTATTTTAAATATTCAAAAACTAACCTCACCACGAACTGATATCTTACCACGAGCCTTTACCATGCGTCTCGCATAATAGTATTCAATAGTGCAACTTTAATAATAATAATAATAGAAGAAGGTCGCTGGTCGCTGGTTCGAGCCTCGCCAGTTGGCGTTTCTGTGTGGAGTTTGCATGTTCTCCCTGTGTTGGCGTGGGTTTCCTCCGGGTGCTCCAGTTTCCCCCACAAGTCCAAAGACATGCGGTATAGGTGAATTGGGTAAGCTAAATTGTCCGTAGTGTATGAGTGTGAATGGGTGTGTATGGATGTTTCCCAGAGATGGGTTGCAGCTGGAAGGGCATCCGCTGCTTAAAACATATGCTGGATAAGTTGGCGGTTCATTCCGCTGTGGCGACC
>CAIGQW010000952.1:1396308-1414593 GCA_903798125.1 Danio choprae
TACTACTACTACTACTACTACTACTACTACTACTACTACTACTACTACTACTACTAATAATAATAATAATAATAATAATAATAATAACATCAATAACAATAATAATAATAATAATAATAATAATAATAATAATAATAATAATAATAATAATAACATCAATAATAATAATTATTATTATTATTATTAGTAGTAGTAGTAGTAGTAATGTTATTATTAATATTTCACAATTTCATTTTTTTTAAATCAAATAAATGCATCCTTGATAAGCATAAGTGACTTATTTCAAAGATTTTACAACCCCAAGCCTTAGAGCAGTAGTTTAGGTAGTTCATATAGAATATTTATTGTGGACATTTCTCTAAAATATTTGTTGAAGAAAAGCTGTAGTATAATTAGATTATTGAAGAAATGTTTAAGTGTAAATATCGTTTCTTTTTTTGCAGTTAAGAAGGCAGATCATGCAGAGGTGATCAGGAATTTCACACCAGTGACCCTAGCTGCTGCTGATATCAATGTTAGTGAACAACAATATTTAAATATATTTACACATGTTTGGCAGGAACACAGGGTTGTTGATTTACAATGGATCAGAAGTGTAAATATTATTACAGCTACTAACTTGTTTAATGTTTAAAATCATTAAATTGAAAAATTGTTATAAAATATATTTTGTATAATTGCAATTTTACTTAAAAAAAAAGTGTATCAAATTTGCTTCAAAAATACCTGTGAATCACATGTCTATTGTGTTTTAGGGGAAGATGACATGTGGGCAGATGACTGATGATGTGACTTATGCTAAGGTCATTATTTCCAGTAATTTGTGTAAGGAAAGACGCAATGTAAGTGAAGATATCTCAACCCTTTTTTCATGGCATGTATATTTAATGACCTTATAAAATGTATCTACATAATAAAAATTATCTAAATAAGACTGACATCATATAAGCCAGACATCTGACCCGACAAATTTTTATACATTATATAAATTATTAGCCCTCCTGTGATTGTTTTACTTTATTTTTTATATATATATTTTCTAAGTGATGTTTAACAGAGCAAGGAATTTTTCACAGAATTTCCTATAATATACTTTTTAAAGTCTTTTTTGTTTGTTTGGCTGGAATAAAAGCAGTTTTCAGTATCAGTATGGACTGGAAACATTCAGCTCAGTATAGACCCTTAACAAGACGCGTTTAACAGTCATCAGCATCTTAAATCGTTTTATTATTTTGATTTGTTTAAAAGTATGTTAATACATTTATATGTATTTATGTATGTATTATATCATCTTTGCATCAAATGACAAAAAACTAATTACCGCTTGTTCTCTCTTCTGGCTGCCATTATCAGTCTCATACAATTTTTTTTCCTTTTTCGGAAAATTGCTAACACCATCGTGGAGTTTTTATTTTATTATTTCAGCAAATATGATAGTAAAAAATAAATAAATAAATATATATATATATATATATATGTTGTACTCTCCCATTCACTGCGCTCTAAGTTTATCCAATTGTGATGACTTCCGCCACTGAGAAACCCAGAATTGTGAAAGGGTTATTACACCCTTTAAGATTTTTTTTTTCTTCGCTTGTCTACAAAACAAACCACTGTTATCCAATAACTTGCCTAAGTATCCTAACTTGCCTAGTTAACTATGTTATCATTATTACATAGCTAAGTCTTTAAATTGCACTTTAAGCTGAATACTAGTATCTTGCAAAATAAATTGTAAATATAATTGTAAAATATTATGTACTGTAATCATGGTAAAGACCAAACAAATTGTTACAACTATTATGTTTAACAATGTGTTGAAAAATATTCTCTTCATTAAACAACACTTGGGAAATATTTTTAAAGTAATGAAAATTTGACAGGAGAGCTAATAGTTTCATAGTTTTGACTTCAAAGTTTAACTAAATCTGAATCATAGTGGTTGTCTTTGTCTCTGTTGCTCACTCAGGTTCAGTCTGATGATAAAGTCACATATGCTGCCATCAGAGGAGGTAAAGTCTAACATTAAGATGATGTCAGGCATTCACCACAGCCATCACCGTCACCTGAACCACACCATTCCTGCCCTATCAAGAGCACTACAGAAGTCACTCCAGTAAACCAGAATCCGGCCTACAGTTTACATCCCCAAACTTACCTGACTTTGATCATCGTTTACTAACTATTGTTCTTTTAAATATATGTTAATTTTTTTCTCCTGGTCTCCGTGTTAATCCTGTTGGTGTCCGGGTTTGGGTACGGAAGAGATGAGGACTCAAGTGCAGAATTTAAAAGATGGATTTATTAATAAAAATAAAACAAAAAGAAAAAGGAAAAA
This sequence comes from Danio choprae, assembly GCA_903798125.1. Classification (NCBI taxonomy): domain Eukaryota; kingdom Metazoa; phylum Chordata; class Actinopteri; order Cypriniformes; family Danionidae; genus Danio; species Danio choprae. The sequence continues at coordinate 1,398,647 of CAIGQW010000952.1, forward strand.
ACTATCCAAGGGGAAAACATTAACAACACACACTGTGTGGTCGAGCAGGGAAGATCAGGGCAAGACAAGGCAGGATCATCAGGAAGAATGATGACAAACTGGCACAAAACAGCAGACATGAGGAAGCTTTAAACATGAACAAATTAAAACAAACAGGTCAACAGAATAAACTAATAATGGGATAATAAGATGGGAGGGACAAAACAAGAGGGACTAGAAAATAGACGAGAACACATGACACAAACTAACACTAACACAAGCCATCTGCTCACATGAAATGAGACTAGAACACGCAGCCAATGAGAGCACTCATTAACCTTGTGTTCACACAAAACTACAGTGCTCCACCACATGTAAACACAAGCCACATGCTACATACAACCACAACACAAGACACAAGACAGAACACAAGACACTAGCACATGATAAATTGAAAAGTTACCATGCACTCACATATGCGGCATGGTTTTCAAGCCCTGATGCCATCCAAAACTGAATCCAACTTGACAGAGTCACAGAGGCTGAACAACATGTCTCAGACCAACAACATTTACACAAAGACAAGCAAGCATGCATGACCCAAGCCTCCTCATGAAGTCTCGGCTCACCCAAGACAGAACGTTTAGAATAAAGACAAGAGAAACATTCATGACAGGACAAGACCAGTTCCCGAACTCTGCCACCAAAACAAAAATAAATATGACCGAAGAGTCCTGATGTCAGGTTCTTGTTGTGTTCCATGTGCTTCTGTTGTCGTCATGTGATCCCTTTGTTCCGTTTTCCCACCATGTGTTGATGTTCATTAGTTTCACCTGTGTTCCTCCCCTGTGTATTATCAGTTCCATTAGTCCTTGTGTATTTATACCCCTTAGTTTGGTTAGTCCCTTGTCTGGTATTGATTGTCCTTCCATGTCGTCTTCACCCCATGATTCCTGTGTGTGTCAATGTTCCAGTGTTTCCTGTGAGTTATGTTAATAAATCTGTTTATGTTTGATTATTCCCGTGTCCCTGTATCTTCATGTGAAAAGCAAAGCGTAACAATAGCGTGACATCTGACAGTTAGATTTACTTATTTGAAACTCAAAAGAATTTTTGAACTCTTAAAAAAAGACTTGAAATGCATTCCTTCACATGCCGCATCATGTGATAAAAGTTTTTTTATTTTATTTTGGTCCTAACCATTGGTGAATGTGATGCACGAAATTTCCAATTGTTTAGATATTATTATTATTATTATTTAAAATGTATAGAAAATAAAACAACTAGCAAAAGGTTTCAAAATCAGCCAGAACTGTGAGAGTGCATGGTGAATGACTGGTATTTAAAGGTTTCTGTCATGTTGCTTCACATTTGGTGCGGACAGCCAGATTGCTTGTCGCTGAAATCTTGTCTCTTCATTTGTAGGATGATCATTAGGATGTTTCTCAGTAAATACCTTGTTTTTTTTTAAATGCTCCTGTCTGTTGTGACAGAAAAAACAGAAGGACTGCTAAAGGGGGACGCATGTTCGGTCCTGGAGGGCCATAGTCCTGCAGAGTTTTGATCCAGCATTTAAAAAACTCACTTGCCTGTAGCTTTCTATTAACACCTAGACCTCGATTGACTTGTTTGAGCATGTATGGTTAAGGATGGAACAAATTACCATCATATAGACCGAACTTGCTTACATCTGACCATTGGGAACTTAAAAATCACTGTTGAATACAGGCTTAAATACCAAGCTTATCCAGACTGATTTATGCTGGTTGCTTGTTAGTGCGGTATACACATGGAGCAATTGAAGTCAAGGGACAAGAGCCCCCAACTAAACAAACATGAATCTCCACAATGGTAACTTGAAATAGATTTCATAATTACCATTAGTCTACACATTGTCACGCTCACACACAAGGAAGACAAAGAAGGATAAACTTCAAGGGTGTTTATTCTAGTGATGCCCAACAGTAGCAAGGTGAAGCAGGTGAATGGCGTTGCAGGGGGTGAGCAATCTCACACACAAACAGTTCAGCGAGTGAGTTCAGTTCAGTGGTAAACACCAATTTAAGAATAGTCACTTCCCTTAAACTGATACATTGGCATCCATAGGAGGAGGAGAACATCCACGGAAGAGTACAGGAGAATCTAGGAGAGAAGACGAGGAAACCCATGCATCTTTGATTCCAGCCGGTGAGTGAGTGAGGTGAGTATATATAGTGTGCGGGTGGTAAGTAATCAGGTGAGGGTTCACGGGTGTTGTGTGTGTGGTGGATGGTGAGTGAGAGTGGTGATTGGGACTGCAGGAATGAGCCAAGGGTGACACACATCTTAATTGTGATGCAGACTTTTTTTTTGTTTTTTTTTAGATCAGAGGATGACAATTTATTTTTCCCCTGCTGTGATACGTTTGGCTAACTTGCCTGTAAATTCTATTTTAGTGTCAAATCAACTTTGTAGACATGAAAGTTTATGACTTTATAAACATATTTTACTTTTTGTTTGTGTTCTATTGATTCTTAAATGAACATCACAGTAAAAAAGTTAAGAAAAATATAGTCAATTTTTTGATGCTGGTGTTGCCATCATGCACTGAGAAATATATATAGAGATATATATAGATATATATGAGAGATATATATATATTTTTTTTTATTACTGTTTTCAAGTCGTTTACCTGTAGTTTTGTTCTTGCTTTTGTGGTTTGGTGTAATAAAGTGCTATTTTATGACATCTGGAGTATATTTACAACTCCTTTCATATGCAAAAAAACAAAAACAAAACAAAAAACCACTTAACTGTTACTGCTAGTGTGCCAACTAGTGGGGTGTGTTACTCATTAACTGTTGTATCAGTATGTTATCATATACAGTTGAAATCAGAATTATTAAACCCCCTTTGAATTATTTTTCTTTTTTAAATATTTCCCAAATTATGTTTAACAGAGCAAGGAAATTTTCACAGTATGTCTGATAATATTTTTTTCTTCTGGAGAAAGTATTATGTGTTTTATTTTGGCTAGAATAAAAGCAGTTTAAAAATTTTTAAAAACCATTTTAAGGTCAAAATTATTAGCCCCTTTAAGCTATATTTTTTTCTGATTGTCTACAGAACAAACCACCGTAATACAATAACTTGCCTAATTACCCTGTCCTGCCTAGTTAACCTAAATAACCCAGTTAAGCCTTTAAATGTAACTTAAAGCTGTATTAAAGTGTCTTGAAAAATATCTAGTAAAATATTATTTACTGTCATCACGGCAGATCAAATAAATCAGTTATTAGAAATGAGTTATTAAAACTATTATGTTTAGAAATGTGTTGAAAAAAATCTTCTCTCCGTTAAACAGAAATTGGGGGAAAAAATTAACAAGGGGCTAATAATTCAGGGGGTTTAATAATTCTGACTTTAACCGTAGATTATAACAAGAAATGTACTGTTGTGTACTTTTTAATGTTTAAAGCAGAACATACACCAAAACACTCGCACAAACAGCATTGTTTTATTCAGTGCTATGTCATTCACATAAGTAAATGAGAAAGAATGAGAAAAAGGGAGTGATAAGTTTGGATTCCTGGATGATAAATGGATGATTGTGAGAGATAATTACTAAGCGAGCAAATGCATCTATTAAAGTACACACTATGAACTTAATTAGACTTTAAGTCTACAGTACTGCAGATCCAAATACCTACAGTATTTTACCAAAAAAGTGTATTCTGAACATTAACCTTAGTTTTACTATTGTAAAACTGTAGTAAATATGACTATTATTATAGTCATTCATTTTCCTTCAGTTTAGTCCCTTTATTCATCAGGGGTCGCCACAGCGGAATAAACCAGCAATTATTTCAGAATATGTTTTACACAGCAGATGGCCTTCCAGCTGCAACCCAGTACTGGGAAACATCCATACACACTCATTCACACACATACACTACAGATAATTTAGTTATATCCACGTGAACACAGGGAGAACATGCAAACTCCACACAGAAATGCCAACTGACCCAGCCGGGACTCAAACCAGCGACATTCTTGCTGTGAGGCGACAGTGTTGACCACTGAGCCACCGTGTGGCCCTATTATTATAGTCAATTCTGCTATTTATTACAGATACATTTTTCATATTTAAAAATTATAGATAATTCTATATATAAAATATAGACAATGTATTCTATGATTAAATATAGATAATTCATATATACTTATGAGAAGTGCCCTTTTTTCCAGTTGAGCTTCTTTCCCTCCCTAGTTTGTGTTATTGCATTACCGCGCTACCCAACTCCTTTAAATAGACTGGGGGTAACATAGGTCATCGCCCCTCTTTTCTTAATAGTGTTTGCCCATTGCTCAGGACCTACTGACCCATGTTCAACTGCTGATCACATGGAACCCTTCTTCACTTCTACCTACAAGCCTTTCAACCAAATAACCCATTTTTTATTCTGGAAGTGAACTAATCCTTCAAGTGAACAGTTTACGTCGCCGTGTTCCACACCAGTCTTTATTAATTTTCACTATGACTTACCTTCCAACAAAACTGCAAACTATCTCACACATCATCTTTTCATTTTATTTGTGTGTAGTCATGTATAAAACCTTTGCGGTATTAAATGTAAAAGTGGGCTAAGTATAAATAGCTAATTTTGTATGTGCATAAAAGTTATAGGATTTCTAAAACTACAGAGAACAAAAATCTAAGAAATATTCCCTTTATAAATCTTCATCTCTACTGTCTCCACAACAAAGTAAACATTAAAAAAAAACTTAAACTGCCTACGCTTAAACGGATTAAAAATGGCATTGCTAAACATTATTTGGTATCCTTGATTTGTTTTAGAAAGTGAGTGTTGAGGGTTTACCAGTGTACTGATGTAAATATATCTTGCTGTATTTTGTAACTCACGGATGACAGGAAGTTACAAAACACAAGGACGAAGGAAAGAAAGAGGAAGATTAATAGAGACAGAGAATGGCAATTACGTGTATAATAAATCTGCTGGGACTGTTATTTCTATGCTCATTTTTCACAGGTACAGTATGCTTTGACTTTTTTTGAAAGCAATGAAGATGGCAGAGAGAATGTATTTGTGTCACCATTTATTGTTTAGTGGTATTAGTTTCTCAGAGGAAGAATGTTGGTTGGTAATTCATAAATTCAGCTCAGATTTCAAAGTATGGTAGTATTGTTGTGTTCTCTCATGTTGGGAAAAAATCTTTGTAATATATGTATGCTTAAGAAAAGTTTTGTTAAGTTGAACATGTCATTTTCATATGTCAAAATAGACAATTAAAGGGTTAAAAGAAGCAAATATCCTTTGTACACATTGGTAATATTAAAAATGCATTTAACATCAAACAGTTATTCTGATTTTATTTAAGAAAGTGCTTACATGTAGTAATATAGCCATATCCATACACTGTCAGGTGCCAGTGGACAGAAAACAATCCTTGTGTTCACCAGTAACGGTGAAAATATCAATCTGCTTGCTGATGATTCTTCTACTGACTGCACATCAACTTCATGGACATATAGCAGAGAACTATATTCAGACACAGTTGAACTATTTGAAAATGGGATAAAGAAAAGCGGCACAGAGAGAGATGAGAGACTGAGTCTGGGCTCTGACTGCTCTCTGAACATTTATCAAGCCACAACTGAAGATCGTGGTGTTTACAGCTACTGGCAATATGTAACTAAAGCAGAAAATATAGTTGCCAGTGTTTATCTGCATTTTCTTCAAGGTCAGAGTTTATGTTTATTATATTAGTATTATGTGATCCAATTTAAAAGAGCATCATACTCTGTTTCATCGTTTACTAAAAATAAATGAAGTCCTGTGTGCGTTTTCTTTTTCAGTTTCTCCACTGTCCACCACAGAAGCTGAGATTAGACCAGGCAGCTCAGTGACTCTCTCCTGTCAGCTGTATGTATATGATGGATATCCTTGTGATCATTTACTCACTTCTGAGGGACTTCAGCTCATCTGGGTGAATGAGTCTGGTGTGAATCTGCAAACAGACTCCAGATTTCAGATCTCAGCCTCTTTAAAACACTGTAACATCAGTCTGACTACAACACTCCTCAATGAAGATGACAACACGGAATGGAGATGCCAGATTACTAAAGGATCTGAAGTAAAGACCTCAGTCAGCTATATCGTCTCATATCTGGGTAAGAAAACAAAAATACTCATGTGTAACTTATTAAGCTCAATAATAATTACAAGTCTGAACTAATACTAACTAACTAAAACTGGAGCGTTTACTTGGGAGATTGGCTTATTTCACATAAATTCATATTAATACATTACATCTCTGTGTCTGATAACACTTTCTTCTCTTAGTTCATTCAGGAGGTAGTGAGATTGTTGGAGATGGATTGTTACTCAGAGGTATATGAATGTCTTTATCACATTTATTGTACTGATAACAGCGCACCATTTATTTGTCAGTGTTTTGTTTCATTAAGATAATGTACAGTTTCATGGACTGAGTTTGTACCTTATCTGTCTGCATGTGTCTGTTCTTGCTGTAGGGATTATAATTATCTTCGAGATGGCAGCACTAACTATTCCTACGGCTATTCTTTTATGGATCTGTAAAACGAGAGCTGGTGAGTTTTCAGACACTTTTAATTTGGTGGTCTTAATAAGTCTTCTTATTACATGATACAACATGAAAGTTTTGATAAATGATATGCTTTATTCACAGGAAAAAGAAGACATCCTGAAGACATTGAGATTTAAATCATCTTGAATAAAACACGTTCATGGTTTTAAGCTTTTTTTGTCGATTAATCTGTACCTCAACACTTTATACTGTATATGCAGCTATTAAAAGTATCAAACGTTCCTGATGGTGTATGAGGTTTAGATTTTGTGTTAGGGTGTTTTTTTTTTGTGACAGTTTTGAAATTGTTTTCTTGATAATTCATCGGTTTAATAAGTGTTAGGACCTGTATTTCTAATGTGAAAGTATGTATCTTGTTATTTTTGCATTTTTTTTTTTTTAAACTAACAATTTTTACCCAACACTGCATATAGGTAATGTATTTGTTTCTGCAAGCAAGCATTGCTTGTAGTGCTATTTTTTAAAATGCAAATATATTTATAATTCCATAAATTTGACGTAAATTCTAAACATCTACATTACTTATCACAACATATAGGAAAATGTCTGCATGTTATCAAAATGTACAGTGTTTATTCACAGTGATAGGTAATTAATAATTAATCAGTGCAAGTTAATCCTCTAAAAAACAAACAAAAAATATTTTGGTAATTTTCAATCAAAGTCTGACCATTTGCTTCAGCGTTTGGAGTGGCGGACTAATCTAACCATTTGTTTGCTTTGAACGAATGATGCGCAAAAGATAGCCCATCCCCCCTCCTCATATTCAGTTTCTGTTGGAAGTACATAAATTTGATTTAAAGTCTGTGTGAACTGGATGTTGCTGATACTTTATTTCAGCATTCATTCATGCATTCATTTTCCTTCAGCTTAGTCCTTTTATCAGGGGTCACCACAGCGGAATGAACCGCCAAATTATACAGCATATGTTTTACACATCGGATGCCCTTCCAGCTGCAACCCAGTACTCCAAAACATCCATACACACTCATTCACACACATACACTACGGCCAATTAGTTTATTCAGTTCACCTATAACACGTCTTTGGACTGTGGGGGAAACCTGAGCACCCGGAGGAAACCCACGCGAACACGGAGAGAACATACACAAAAGAAATGCCAACTGACCCACCTGGGACTCGAACCAGCGACCCTCTTGCTTTGAGGCAACATTTCTAACCACTGAGCCACCGTGTCGCCCATTTTATTTCAGCATGTTTTAGTTTATTTACACTACAGTAAACTTTACATGACTAATGCTGACCTCTCACCCTCATTTAACAATCAATGACCCACACAAATAAAATAAATAAACTGTCTCAATACCCTATTAACAGTGAGTGTATTAAGCTAAACTCTTTAGAAAAGGGAATCTTGAGAGCCAGGGTTGAGAAGCTAGCTTTAAAATGTATACAATGGATCTTGCAATCTGTTATCAGCCATATTGTTCAGATGACATGCTGATTAGCCTCTTGGCCTGATGGTGTAAGGACTGGTGGGCCCCTAATAATATCCTACTAATAACCACCTAATCATGGGGGCCCCCCCACGGTACGTGCCCTGGGGGCATCATGCGTTATGTTGGAAATATCATATTTGTCAGAATCAGAATCAGAATGGGTTTTATTGCCAAGTGTGCTTACACACACAAGGAATTTGTTTTGGCTACAGAAGCTTCCAGTGTACATAAAGTGAACAGTGACAACACGAAATAAATATGAAAAACACAACAAACATTAAACAGAGATGCAATCAGTCAAAAAGCTCTGGATGATGAATTGTATGTACAGATTTGTTATAAATATACAAGTTATAAGGTGCTGTGTACAACTGCGTAGAGAAAGTATTGCACTGTAAATTGTTATAAGGTGCTGTGTACAAGTGTGTATGAGAAAGTATTGCACGTTTATTGCACAGAAGGGGAATATTTAACTGTTCATGAGGTAGATGGCCTGAGGAAAGAAAACTTTTCCTGTGTCTGGCTGTTTTTGTGCTTGGTGCTCTGTAGCGCCGACCAGACGGTAACAGTTCAAACAGGAAGTGCGCTGGGTGTGAGGGGTCCAGAGTGATTTTGTAAGCCCTTTTACTCACTCTGGAAGAGTACAGTTCTTGAAGTGTAAGAAGGGTAGTGCCAGTGATTCGTTCAGCTGTCTGGACTATTCAACTATTCAGCTGAGCCGAACCAGATGGTGATTGAAGTGCAGAGGATGGATTGGATGTCAGCTGAGTAGAACTGTACGAGCAGCTCCTGAGGCAAGTTGAACTTCCTCAGCTGATGGAGAAAGTACAGTCTCTGCTGGGCTTTCTTCACAATAGAGTCTATGTGAATGTCCCACTTCAGATCCTGAGAGATGGTGGTGCCCAGGAACCTGAATGACTCTACTGCAGCCGGGGAGTGCAGGGGGGGTTCTCCTAAAGTCCACTATCATCTCCACCGTTTTGAGCGTGTTCAGCTCCAGGTTATTGCATCTGCACCATAAAGCCAGCCGCTCCACCTCCTGTCGGTATGCAGACTCGTTCCGGATGAGGCCGATAACAGTAGTGTCATCCGCAAACTTCAGGAGCTTAATGGAGGGGTCTTTCGCAGTGCAGTCGTTGGTGTATAGGAAGAAGAGTAGTGGGGAGAGGACGCATCCCTGGGGGTCGCCAGTGCTGATGGTGCGGCTGTCGGATGTGATTTTGCCCATTCTGACTAGCTGTTGTCTATCTGTCAGAAAGCTGGTGATCCATTGACAGACAGAGCTAGGAACAGAGAGCTGGGTCACTTTGTACTTGAGCAATGATGGGACAATGGTGTTGAAGGCAGAACTGAAGTCCACGAACAGAATGAGTTGAATGCACAAGAATCTGACCACAAAGTTGTATTTATGAGTGGGCAATGTATGATTTGATGAGATGCCAGTGTTTTTGTGTGAGAAAACATGTTGGATGCAATGTATGAAGCATCTATTCTGACAGTATTTTTGCTAAGTTTGCGGGGGTGTTGAATATCTGACTGTACACTTTAATTAATCATTTTGCACACTTCATTTAAAAACTCTCCTCTGATAAATTTTGCATCTGTTTGGGAAAATACAACAAATGCATATGCAGTAATATCGGCTGCTGAAATAACTGTCCACAAATTTTCATTGGATGCTTGTATGGCATATACATTTGAGCAGCTTTTAACATCAAAGTCTATAGTTATTATATCTGGCTTTATACAGTAACTCTAATGCTGACTGATACTTTAGCTGTAAACAATTTTTATTGTATATTCAAATAAACTCTTTTTTGTTAAAGAATTGTATTTCGTTGCATTATTTTTTCATTTGAATTGTTTTTATTTTCAAATCCACTTTGTATACCACTCTGGAAACTTCCTCAAGCATCACTGGTTCTGGCAAGAACATCTGTCCCTTTTATTAGACTATTTAGTGGAGAGAAGAGGAAGAAAGGAGGGAAAGGATGATGATGACACGATTGCTCATCTCTTGGAAGATGATGAGGGAGAACAAATAGAGGATGCAGTCCTCCCACATAATCTTTTTCTAGACCTGGTAGTGCAATGTAAGTTCCCTATTTTTATAAAGGAGACTGGCTGCTAATTTTTCCAACATAGGTGCTGTCACAGTCACACATTAAGCAGAATCCAGCCATCTCAGAATGCATTGAGAGACAATGAGGATTACATAAATGAAACCACAGCTTATTATATCAGTTTATAAGACTTACGCCATAAAAGATAGAATGGCAATAAGAAGAAAAAAACATCAAAATCTTTTCTGAAAATAAAAAGTTAAGGAGTTTCTTTGAAACTTACATTTATGGATTTAAATTGATAAATTTAGCAAGAAAAAACTATTTATAATAAATTTATAGAGAGGAGGTTCTAGACACAAAGAGTAACATAAAAAACACAATTTTGAGGGATATACAAAAGAATGAAGACAACTTCAATACAAAAGAAGACAACTTTTTTTTAAACTGTTATTTTGAAAAATTAAGCCAATCTCATACCCTTATAACTACATATATAATTCCAAAAACTCACACAAAGTTTAAAAAAAGTTGTCCAATAAATGATTTGCTCAATTAATAACAGAACTGAAAAAAGAGATCTGTTAATATTAAATCGCTGAATGAATGTCTTTCCTTGATATGTATTTATGTTATCAAAAATAGGAAAGAATAAAGAACGTTTGAAAATGAAACTCTACTGTGGCCGTTCATTCCAAATGTGCTCTTTTGGATTAGGATCTGCCGACAGTGGAAGACCTTTTCTAACCATTATGTAGTGATCTGTTAACTGTCAGAAGACATTGTGTTACTGATGCTTCATTTTTAAACAAAAGTGGCATTTTCATGACAATTCATCTGTAATTTATTACTTGACTATTAGAAAAGTACATTCGATATAAAATTCGGATGTACTACATCTGCCGTTTGCTTTTCTAATACTATGAATTTGAACTTACTACTCCACTCACATACTGTTTTTGACATACTATATAGTAGAATAAGTATGCGATTTTAGACGCAGACATAGCCTCAGTGGTTACCATTTTCATTGGTAGACATTTACTAAATTTAGAACAAGTGTGTTTGTGTGTGGGGGTGAAAAAAAACCCTCTTTAAAATAATTCCATATTTACATTATAACCATGATGTTTAGGGGAAGACAGATGATGTGCCCTATAGTGAGGACAACATTTCTGAAAATAAACAACAATTAAAAAATAAGGTTTTAAATTAGTTTTACTGTTTTGTTTTTCATTGTTTAACTGCTGTTCCTCAAATATACAAATATGCAGTTAATTAGTGTGGCACAGTGGTTAGCACTGTCGCTTTACAGCAAGAATGTCGCTGGTTTGAGTCCCGCTTGGGCAAGTTGGCATTTTTGTGTAGTTCTAACCGTGTTTGCGTGGGTTTCCTCTGGGTGCTCTAGTTTCCCCCCACAGTTCAAAGACATGAAGTTCAACTGAATTAGATCTATTAAAATGGATTGTTTTTGCAGTGAGCAAAAAAAAAAAAAAGAGAAAAAAAAAGCTTTTTGCAGTGATGCCATAGAAAAAATTATTTTCTTTAACCATTTTGTTTTTTTCCTAACCTGAATAATCTTAATAATCATTGAATATAAAAGTGTATATAAATATAAAATGTGTTCAAGTATTATTTGAATAATCATTTTTTCCAATTTTAAATTTGATTTAAAACATTGCATGCATATGAAACAAACGACAATAGACACGATTCGATTTTTCATTATTTTATTTATAAACATACAGTATACTGTAAAGCTGTTGCATTTGAACATCAAATTAATCTATTTTTGGATAGTGTAGATTTGAGATTTGAATAACACAATAAATATACCTTAGATTTAATATATATTTTCCAAGGTAACTATATCCCTCCTAAACAACATATATCTTGCCTGGCAAAAGCCTTGGCTCTGTGTCAAACCTAAAGTAATGACGAATTAAACATAAAATACATGACCGGACCCGGAGCGCAGAACTGCTGGCTAAATAAATCAGTTGTGAGAGAAGATGAAATAGCCAACAAAACAGTCAAACTGTTTTAGTGATCAAAAAGTCTTCTGTTCAGGTCCATAATATGAATGTGCTAACAGTGGTAGCCCTAAATCAAAAGTGTGTTACGATGAACGGTTTACATTTGTATTGCTTTGTCATGTTAAAATTGAATCATTTTCAGAATAAAACTAAAGCAATATATTTTTATACACATTTTCAAAAAAAAAAAAAAACCAAATGTTATATTTGAGGGGTAAAATGTTTGTTCAGCGAAGTTTGGGATATAAATAAAAAAATGTCATGTGAAAACGGCAAAACTGAGAAGTTTCAGCCTACAAATGTTTTACAATGTTGGCAGAAAAGTGGCAAAATACAATTGTATTTATTTATTTATAGTAAAACATGATTTTTAAAGGACGTGTCCCCAAACCCCACCGCTAGACTTAACCATCATTGGGGATGAGCAAATCTTACTAAAATATATGAATGTGATCATACAAATTAATACGAATTAGCAACAAAATCAAAAAGTTACACATTTCTGTGAGATTGTGTTGGAAGTTTAGAGACCAAAAATAAAAGCCCCATTTTTATATGAGTGTAGAAACAGTCTTTGGATCCAAACTCATCCTCTTTTTAAGTTTCTCATTCAGACGTTGCGTCTCACTTAAGGCACAATGCTTCAGTGCAACAACTTCCCAAACCATCAATCGACTGAAGGACAGTGATTTGCATGAAAATAAGCAGCTGTATGAATATGTCTGTTTTCTTTAAGCTGTCTTTTTTTTCTTTTTTACATGCATCTGTATTTTATATCAGCTCAAATGTATAAAAATACGTACTTTGCTCCAGATAGGAAATACAATGATCAGGGGATTACAGTGACTGTGTTCCCTCAATTACAGATTATCTTTTTTTTTTTTTTTTTTTTAATCTTGAGGCACTATGAATGTTAATAACGTATATTTTGAAAATAAGGACAGTATGTCCATTATCTTAAGAGTTTGGACATTTTAGGTTAATTTTAGGACATTTTAGGACTTTTAAAGGAAAACTTAGCATTTTTAAAAATAGCCTCATTTTAACTCAAGTCCTTGAGAGTTAAATAGTTTCGTTAGTTCTATTTAGCCGATCTTTTAACTTAGCTTAGCATTGATCATTGAATTAGATTAGACCATTAGCATATAGCTCAAAAATGACATTGCAATATAATTGCAGCTACAGCAGCCATGGTATTGCAGCAAAGTTCCTTGATTAATAAGAATGAAAGTTCTCAGCCATATCAGCCTAGAAAATAGCAATTTCTCATTTCGCATTAGTCTTTAAACACGATGTAGCTACAGAAGAGTCAAGCTTTAAATAATACAATTATTTAAACTATTTTTTAACTTTTTAATAGAGATGCTTATGGTGTAATCCAATTCAATGATCTATGCTAAGCTAAGTTAAACTAAAAGTGCTCCTGCAAGATCCAAAGATCACCTGATTGGGAAAACTCAACTGTTTAACTCTAGGAGACTTTAAAAAAAAAAGTGCCTATTTCCAAAAATGTGGTGTGTTCCTTTAATCTATTGAAAGAATACTGAAAAATAATTTGAAATCAGCTACAGTATTTGAGGAGCAAATGAAGCCAGATTTAAGAATACTTGAAATTTGAATCCAGCTCCTCTTTAGTGTCATCTATAGATGGCTGAAATCTGTACACAGTCCAAAAACTAGTTTTCAACTGACAAACGGGTTTATTAGTCAGCTGTACTGCCAGAAACCTTTTTTGTTTTTTTTTTAAATATAGTCGCATGCTTTCCTTTTTGTGGGAAAAGAAAACCTGACTTGAAGACATTGCAGTGGTTTGATTTGAAATGTGCTTGTATTAACATATGCAAACTTCATGAATATTATGGGTGGATTTCTTGCTCTCAGAATCAGTGACTTCACAATGTAGTGGGTTGACCAGCAGCTAAAAGACAAAAGAAATGACAAGAAAAAAACACATTAGTAATGATCTGAACACTAAATTCAATACAAAGCACATGTACTGTATGTGACCCTGGACCCTTGTCTTATGTCTTATGCTGCATGAGTATGTTTTTGGCTACAAATACACTGTCTGGGTCAAAATTCTTGATTTTTCTTTTATGCCAAAACTTATTATTAAAGGTTATTTTCTCAAAACTTAGATTTTAACTCTCAGGTTTCAGATTTTCATTCATTCATTCATTTTCTTTTCGGATTAGTCCCTTTATTAATCTGGGGTCGCCACAGCGGAATGAACTGCCAACTTATCCAGCATATGTTTTACACAGCGGATGCCCTTCCAGCTGCAACCCATCACTGGGAAACATCCATACACACTCATTTTACACACATACGCTACGGACAATTTAGCTTACTCAATTCACCTATACCGCATGTCTTTGGACTTGTGGGGGAAACTGGAGCACCCGGAGGCTACCCACTGTGCCAAAGAGCAGAAAATATTGTCCTATCCCTACAAACTATACAGTATATCAATGGAAAGCCTATTGATTCAGCTTTCAGGTGATGTATAAATCTCAATTAAAAAAAAAACAGACACTTATGAATGGCTTTGTGGTCCACAATCACATATTACCATGCAGTTCTGCTAAAATATTTGGGACTGCCCAGGCTCATTGGAAAAACTATACCTATATTTTTTTTATTTAGATTAAAATTGTTACAAACCTGTTTGACTTTCTTTCTTCTGTTGAACACAGATGAATGTTATTGTATGAAAGAATCCCCCCCCCCCAACATTCTTCAGAACATCTTCTTTTGTGTTCAACATAAGAAAACAAATCATTGAAGTTTAAAACTTTTTGACTGTGAGTAAATAATGAGGAAATGTTTTAATTTTCGGGTGAACTATCACTTGAATAATAAAGTATTACCCTTTTAGTGCTGTTTGATTTCTGAAATACTGTGATTCGTGGATGAAACAACATAATAATATTTTCAATAAAAGTTGATCTGTTTATGTGAAAAATGTACATTCCTTTTAATGTCACTCACTGGAATTTTCACTTTGACATGAGTAAAAAGCAACATAATATCAATTTTGCATAAATTCTGCCATAGGGTTTGATCTGGCAAGCTGCCATGACTTTCACACTGCAGTACATTTAACCGAATGTGTGTGTTTGACTCACAGCGGGAGCGGATATAGCACTGATGGCAGTTGAGTAGACCATTTCTGATCCTCACATCTGTTCCTGTGCTGGTGTCACCCAACTGACCCTTACAGATTCCACACTTACACAGAGAGAGAGAGAGAGAGACAGTTTTGACAAACCCTTCATCGTATGAACACAAAAAACATTACGTATTATATGTGTTATATGTTCACTTTATATGTTATACACCTTATATCATTATGACAGTCTGTTCAATCCTGAAATGGGTTATTTTTTAGCCTTCAAAAGTGGATGAAGAAAATAAATTTTTATTTGACCTTATTTGTACATTTCACAGGATATTAAAATATTTTTGTTTAAAAAAAATTTTGATAACCTTTTTTCAGAAAGATATTATATTTCAGAAAGATAATAAAGATATTCATAATGCTACAAAGTATTTCTGTTAAAATAAAATGCTGATCTTTCATTTAAAAATCCTAAAAAGATGGTCAGAGTTGTCACAGTTTGAGCATTATATTTAAAAATCTACAGTATCATTGTTCAAATAAATGCAGGCTTCTTTCAGAAACATTATAAAACCTTTATAACCAATTTTGAACAGTAGTGTGTTTGTGTGGGTCTGTGTGTGTGTGTGTGTGTGTGTGTGTGTGTGTGTGTGTGTGT
>CAIGQW010000952.1:1414993-1438520 GCA_903798125.1 Danio choprae
GTGAGTGTGTGTGTGTGTGTGTGTGTGTGTGTGTGTGTGTGTGTGTGTTCTATTGATACTACAGTACATGCTATATTTATGACATAAAATATATATATTAGACAAACTTGATTATTCAAGGCTGGTCTTCTTTTAATGTTCTTACATATATCTTGACAGTTAAACTAGATAGGAAGCAAAAATGTGAAATCACAAATGATTGATATTAGCCACTGTTATGGAAAATATTTGCATATAGTATTACATATTTATGTTCATATTCCACAATACTCAACCCTAGATGCCTCGTCATGAACATGAAAAAGCAATAGTGTTACCAGCACTTAAGTGACAGTGCCATCTGTAATTTTGTGTGTTTATTGCTGTACACATACCTTAAAGCACTGGATGTGAAAGTAAAGGCTGAGCGTCTCTATAATCATGGCGGCACCTTTGCCAAGTGGGTGACCACAACTTGAGCACAGTTTCTTCCCACTGACAGACCTACACATGCACAAAAGGAAATTAATCTATCATAAATAATCAACAAAATAGAATTTTTGTCAGACACCAGCAGACATAAACAAAAAATGCACAACAGCGGTTGAACAAAACAAGTTTTTGAATGCAGAGCAGTATGGGACATGCTATATAATGCGTTGATACTGATAGATTACCCAAAATGAAAAATTTGGTTCAATTATTCAAAACCTTTTTGACTTTATTTATTTTTTTGAACACGAAGATATTTTGAGAAACCAGCAGCCACTTACTTCCATAGTATTTGTTTTTCCATCTATGGATGTCATTGATTACCACTTTGTAACATTTTTCAAAATATCTTCTTTTGTGTTTAACAGAAAAAAAAACAATAAGGATTGGGAACTTGAGAAAGTTTTTATTTTAGGCTGAACTATACCATTGATGATGTCAAACATAATGACTTAAATACTGACACAAAAACTCACTTGATGTCAAATCTCCTTTGCGAAACAGGCTGCGTGTGATTGCGTTGTTTTTATTGTGAGCTCATGTCAGAGAAAACTGTACCTGTTTGGCGATGGAGGTGCTTGTGTGTCTGTGAATGAAGGTGATGTTGATGGATTTGGCCCAATGTTCTCTATAGAATCAGACCTGAGGATGGAGAGCCACATGCAGTGTTCAGCCCTCATCTCATGCACACGCACACATGCTCAGAATCATTACGCCTGGGCCATGAGGATGAGTTCAACAAAATCACAAACTTGAAATCATACAAACTTCGAACCACACTTTGCAGCTTGTGTGTAAAATAAAATTAATGACAGAATAGATAATACACACGCAAATGTTGGTATTAGTGGTTTACCAGGACACTTTGTGAACATAATGTATTTTATACTGTAAAAAACACTTATTATATGGTCCTGACCCACCCCTAATTCTAAACAAAACCCTCACAGGAATACTGTAGCAAATTTTGAATGTCAAAAGACCCTGTAAAACATGACTTTTAAGCATTGAATTACAAAGACATAAGGCATGTCCTCATTATATTTAATGTTATAATACTTAGGTCATACCCATGTCATTATACAAATGTTCTTGTAAACCACCAAAATTAGTATACACACAGAGACGCACACACACACACCTCTTGCGTCCACCAGGTTTTGATGGTGTTGTATTCTTCTTCCAAGTCTCATTCTGTTGGGGTATCTGTCTATTACCCAGTGGCATATCTGTGAAATTACAACAGTGATAAAAACATAAACAAATAATTTGCATAACCCACAACAATACAAGCTCAACTACACCTGGAATAACAAGTATATATACTGTACAAACAGACCCAAGACATTAAGCATAAAATCTATTTAACAATCTATTGTTTTAATAATATTTGTTGATTTTATTTTAGT
Source organism: Danio choprae (assembly GCA_903798125.1). NCBI lineage: Eukaryota > Metazoa > Chordata > Actinopteri > Cypriniformes > Danionidae > Danio > Danio choprae. The sequence goes on from CAIGQW010000952.1 coordinate 1,416,874, forward strand.
TTATGACCTTCAAAGTGCTACACAATATTAACATTACATAGCATTTGTGTCCATATAAAATACATATTAAGATGTTCAATTACGTACAAATACACTATTTCATATAACAAAAGAGCAAATATACGTATTTAGTAGGGCTGCACAATATATTGTTGTAGCATCAATATTGCAATATGCGCATCTGCAATAGTCACATAGCAGGGTCTGCAATGTTGCGTTATAATGACCAGGAATCACATTTCAGAATATGATTTGTGGAGTCATCACAAATTTGAACCCTTATAGAGTGAAAGATTTTCATTTGAATGTTTTTTTAAGGAACTGTGACTAAGATATCAAGCGAATTTAAACCAAGAAATAAAATCTTTTTTCTATTGTATTCATCTATGCTTGCATATTGTTTAATATGTTTTATGCAGATGTATGAATTCTTTACAAGTAGAGTTATTTAGGTCATCTTTTGTAAAAAAAAAAATATGTTCATATCGCAGAAAAACTAAATATTTCAATGTCAGTTTTTTCCAATATCGTTCAGCCATCGAGGTACCATAAGGTTGGAAAAATAAATCAAATTCGATGTACTGTAATATCATGATGTAACCACTAGATGTCTGTATACCACTATACAGAAATATACTTATCACAAGAGCAGCTATGTCTCTTAACCAAATAATTTGACCATTTCCAACCACATCCGTGTTACCTATCGAGTAACACGATCTGCACCAATCAGATATATAACAAATTATACAATTCTAAGCTAAATTGACAGTTAATTGTAAATAGTGACTCACCCTGACTAGATTGTAGTGTTGGCTGCTTTTCTAGGCTCTGGTCTTCCTGTCCTCTCTGACCAACTGATCCACAGCTTTGGAGGGGAGAACTGATATGTGAAAGAATAGGCAAAACAACAACAATATGTTTGATTATAATGTGTTAATATGTTCAATAATATGTTTAATTTTAACAAAGGATTTAACAGTTCACCCAATACTTAAAATTTTATTAATAATTTGTCAAAAAAAAAAAAAAAAAGTCTCTAAGACTTGAGCATTAGTATTGAATAAATAGGTAATGGACACTATTTATCTGACAAATCTGACTTTTTTTTTACAGTAGCAGGGCAAAAATGTACTCAGAATTGTGACATCTACTTAGAACTGCAAGATATACATTTTGATTTCTGAGTTTACTCTCAATAATTCTGACCTTTTATAGCTTTTATTGGATGATATTGTAAAAACACTGACACTCTGTAACAATGATGGATTAAAGATGTGTGTGTGTGTAAGTATGTGTGCTGATTTTCTTTACAAAGTGAAATCTATAGCATGCACATTTTGTTTTGCCAGATTCATTGAACATGTTTGGTTTTTATAACATTGCTGTACGTGTATTTTTGTAATTCTCGAAATTCAAAACTGCAAAATATAAAGTCTCAATTCTGAGACAAAATGTCATAAAAATCTTTTTTAAAATAAGAAAATGTGTGTGTGTATGTGTATATATATATATATATATATATATATTGGTTTCAAGCTTCAGACTTTATTGATATGGTTATTTTCGCCACTTTTCTACTCTGCGGTACTTCAGCTTGCTTCGGTTTGGTTAGTTTGCATTTCCCACTGCAGTTTACTGCTTTAATTGGGTGGAATGACAAAATATGCTACCCATCACATTGTGCTACCAGCGCAAAGTTTGACATGGAGCTGTATAATTTGAAGGCGTAATATCACCCTAACCTACCCCAAACCCTAACCCCAACCTTAGAACTATTCAAATATAGAGTTGGTAGCAGTTAGTAGTAAAACGCAACATAAACAAACACCTGTGACACATGTACACTAACTATAGTAGTGACGCTGGCAGTTATAATTCTCTCGGACCAATCATTGATCAGCAGTGTGTGCATGTCAAGTTTTGGTAACAGTACACCTTGCTTGAAACCTTCCCTGAGGCCCCATTTGAACTGTAGTATATATAAAAAAAAGTTGCACAAAAACAAAAGTAACAGCTTACAGGTGTAAAATTATGAATAATGGCACATTATTCATTTTTGGGTGCACTTTTCCTTCAAGTTAATTCCTAGAGTTGTAGTTCCAGACCTTACTGTCATCTGTAAACTCTCCGTCTTTCTTTGTGCTGCTTCACTGATGCCGTTTTCCCTTTGTCTGCAGTTCTCAGAGCTCTGAAGGAGTGAGATACAGTCAGGGTTGTTTACACCAGCATCAGACACTTCCTTTAATGCCCTTCCTTCAAGTCTTACCGGCTGCTTCTCCACTGGCCCCTGCTTATATTCCCGATCGGGCTGGGAGTGTAAAGTGCTTTGAGTTTTGGGAAGGACTGGCGGTGCAATCGGTGAGTGAGGGGTCAGAGGGGTCACAGTCTCTTCCAGAATCTTTTGCTCCTGTAATGAAGAAGTAACACAGTTACTGACAAAAATGCTTTAATAGATATCTATTAAATGTTTAAACATAGAAGTCTTGGCTAAAGCAAGGCTAAATATCAGTGAAAATCTAATAGACTAGACAAAAATAAATAGATAAGCCTGCTAAATAATTTGATGCATAGTCTATTTTTGGACTTTTGTTCGATGTCAATTAGATCTTCCCTGAGAGACAAAATTCGGCCTAGTTTTAGCACAGACGTCTATGTTTACATGTCTATTATACATCGATTAAACACAAAATTGCTTATTGAGTTACCTCTGATCAATTGAGATTAATACTGTATTTCACATTCATCTTTTGACAATGTATCATAGTAAGCATGCTTTCTGGGAAATAAAACAGGCTACAATTAAACTAAATAAAAAAAACAAAATTCACACAGAATACCCTTAAACTAATTGAATTTTTTGTATTAATTTATTACAAGTTCACAGTATTATAAATAAGTGAAGTTTGATAAACTAATTTAGAGAGGAGCAAGTGATATGATTGATCGCAGCTGGTCTCTCATCCGAAATCATTGGTAAACCAATCAGATTCATCCAAACCTACAATAAATAGCCCATTTCATGATACATCCTTTATCTTCGTTTTTTTTCCTACCTGATCTCGGACCTCCTTACATGCTAACTGGCCAGGCAGGAACCCTGGGCTCAATTATCTTCGAGCTCAGGGTTCTCTCCCGGGACAGCATGCCAAACCTGCTATTAATATCAAGCAATATCTGAGTGTGAACTCTTGAAATATTACAGCAATGCTGTTTTGACAGACAATTTCTCAGTAAAGTGGCAGCAACACTTTATAAGGAAGTAGATTTGTTTTATTGCTCGATTTCACATCATGGAAATCATAGAGAATTTATTATTATTATTTTTATATAATACATGCAGTCTGTCATTATTTGTAAAATGGAAGATTAAAATCAGGCTGTAACAACAAATATAAGCACAAAGTGTATTTCAGGTGGCATCATCTTTAATAAACCTGATTTTCATAAACTCATCCTGTTCTCAGCTGAGAGAAGAAATGACCTGCAACGCTGTCAAATACAAAGTACCAGTGCAAAGATTTGCATGTCCACAAGGAAGTACCAGTACTTACCAGGCAGCTAAACAACGGTTAAATTTAGACTGTTCATTAGAATTACATCCTGCCGCAGTAATATCAGTATGTAGGTGGCTTTAAAAGATTAATCATATTTATCTAACCAAATAAATGTAAAGAGGAAAACCAATACCAATTCAGTAGGCAAATATTACAAAGGCATTAGAGCTATCGGTTACATTTTAAACACTCTGGAAATGTAGACAGTGGGAGATTTTTTTAAACTTCAAGATCCACAGTAGCTTCACCTCCTCATGATAGCGTCTCTCCTCCTCCTCCACCTCCTTCTGCGCCTGCTCCCACTCCTGCTTTAGCTTCTCCTGCTCACGCCGATATTTCTCCTATGATCACACAAAGGCATTTAATGCAGATTTCAAAGTGATTCATATCTAATTCTAAGCACTTAATATCTGTGGGACTGAGATCTGAAGTTAAACGTTTTATCAAAGTTGTTTCCCCATACACACACTCACTCACACACAGGGACGCAGGGATGTCTTCATCACAAGCAGGGATTTGTGTATCATGCTGGGTTATGATCAGAGTGTTGTTAAATGTCAAATATTTCATCAACTTTCAGCTGCTAAAATTGTGCAAACTGATTTGGAAGGTATTCATGATCAGCTCCTGAGGACTATCAAAAAGTATTTCAACACTTAAGTGTGACTCAAAAGTCTGCCATTATTCATTCTTCTCTGGAACATAATATATTTAGAGAAGTGTGTTTTTGGTCCAAGTTTAAAGTGCCTCTGTTATGCTATTTTAAAGATTCTTTGTTTTGGATGTTTCCTACAAGCAATTTACATCTGTCTAAGGTCAAAACATACATTATACACATTAAATACATTTCACTGTCTTTCAAGAATGAAGTCTCCTACAAAGGGTCTGCTCTGCTCTGCTCTGATTGGTCAGATGGCCCAATCTGTTGTGATTGGTCTACTACTAACAGCATGTGTCATAAAACTAAATGTCTATTATTATGTCTGAATGCAGCACATGTAAACACAGTGGTCCAAACAGAACTAGTAGTGAATTATGGTGTCTGTTTTGCCAACTTATTAAAGTCCCATTGGTTTTGCTTTCTTAGTGCAAAACATAATTCCAATGCCAACAACACAATCTCTTCCAGGCCTCAGCTGCCATAAGAGCATTGAACTGTCAAAGCAGATCTTATTGTTGGGCAGACACATAGATCAGAAGCTGGCATTATGCAAATCTGTTATGAACCTACATACTTTAGGATTGTGTAGGAAGTTAAACTACAATTACTGGCATTAATATATATTTCAGGCAGCTCTGAATCAGTTCTTTCATTTGGAGGACAAAAACTCATTTTATTGTGTACTTCGATCTTTTAAGACTTGCATCTACAATGAACAAATGATAAGTAATTTCTGATTACACAACAGAGGCACACAATGGATGTCTTCTACAGAAGACAGAAGAACATAGAGGGTTAAAAAATACAACAAGTAAATGTAAATGATGGCAGATTTTACTTTTTTGAGGTGACCTCCATTTAAGTGTCCAAATACTTTTAGGGGTTGCTGTATCTTGATCCTCATTTGGTTTAGTCTAGCGCGCAGATGAAAACCAGGCAACAGCCCATGTGTGGGTTATAAACACTAAAACATGCATCCTCTCTTCTTCTCAATCAGTTCTGATTAAAGCCCTACTGAGAGACAAGATAAAGTAATTCACTGAATTCCAGTTATCCAGTTAGATTAGGGGGTGTTCACACTGTAGTTTAGGCTTCTTTATTGTTTAGGACTGGACCAAAACATTTAGCCCCGTGCAAATACTTAAGGTGTGTCCAAAACCACTTCTACTATTTTAAGGACTTGTAATGTGCATTAAATAAATCAGAGTTTCATAATGATCTTTTACATTCTAATCCTTTTCTTTATTCAAATGTAAAGATGTTTTTGTGCTGCTGACTTTAGATCAGCTTTTAGTTGGTCAATGACACGGCCTATTTCAGTAGCCTCAAAATAGCAATGCTCCAAATATGCAACTTAACACACCACCTTTTCAGACTAGCACAAAAGGGTGCACAAATGGGTGCAAATACATTTAGCTATTTAAACAACATGGCACAGAATGTGAAAATGATACCTGTGCCAGGACGAAACTAGCAAAAAAATTTCTTCACACGTTAATAGAACATGTTGAGTTCTTTTTGTAAATTTTAAAGGGATAGTTCACCAAAAAATGTACATTTACTTACTATTTACTCAAGTGGTTGAAAAATATATATATTAAAAAAAGAAATATGGAAACCAGTAACCATTGACATCCATAGTAGGAAAAACAAATACTGTGGAAGTCAATGGCTAGTTTCCAAAATTCTTTTGTGTTCAACTGTACAAAGAAACTCAAACCATAAAAGGTTGAGTAAATGATGACAGAATGTTCCGTTTTGGTTGAACTAGCCCTTTAAGATGAATCTAAAGATACCAAAAAATTACTTACCAAATGTACCAAACAAACAAACCATTGCAATGTGCTGGGCTTAATATGCTTGTTGTATATGTGTGTACATGTGATGATAATTAACAACTGATAAAGAGCTAAAAGGATGTATAAAGGAGCCTAAAAAAATTACACATACACAAAGATCTGCTGCAAGGAAATTCCTTTCTAGAACCTATACACCTGCACTGGTCAATACTGCAACTATGATGAGTGAAACAAGATATGCTTGAATGTTCTAGGCTTTTTTTACACAAAAAAGTTCAGCTAACACTTATTCACACTTATTCAAATAAAATGCACTAATAGAGCTGAAGCAAACCTGTCAAGTGTAAACACACCCTAAAACTTTCTGTTATCGAACACAATATAGTACACTTTTTTGAAGAAAAGTAAATTCAATCATGCAATGTAAAGAAATCAGCCAAAAATGAACATTCTGTCATCAATTACTCACTCTAATTACATTCCATATGAAAAGAATATGGCGTTATCTACAGTAAATGAATAGCCATGCTGCTTTTTACTCCAACCAAAGCAAATGGTAAGCAAGTGGCATCTTTGGTCCCCATCCACTTTTATTGTATTTCAAAAATCAGCCTGTGCATTCTAATGACAAAAGTTTCATTTTTAGGTGAAATATATCTTGTATGCTTAAGCAACGTAAGCATAAAATGCTGACTGCCTGGTTAGTCTATAGTTTGCTTGACTTGCAGAGACTAAGCATGCTCAGGTTGTGCTCTTAAAGCTGCTTTGATTCTCAGTGCTGGCTCAAGCAGGGCTCTCGTTACTCAAGCCGTTGTACCTGAAGCATGCGTTCCTGCTCTTGCTGCCACCTCTCCTGACGCTTGCGCTCTTCCTCAGGGTCCCAAGAAAAGTGTTCACCCCGATTCACCAGATTCAGCTCTGCGGGAGGGACCTAACCGTACCGTCCGCAATGATATGCACCCACAAGCACACACGCCGAACGAGGATGCACCAAACAACAGTGAGAAAGGAAGTGGACAGAGAGAATCTATTACCCCTAAAGTAGTTTTGACTATCTGTTCTACTAGAAAGGACGGAGCTGATGAGTGTTAAAAGACAAGAAAAACATGGAAAAGTTGAGTTTCTTTTTCATCTGGTATTGAATATTCTACAAAAGTGGCATTTTGGAAAGTAATTCAAGTATATAAAAAATTGTGCAAAATGTATTTATGACCTGTAAAGGTGCCATAGAATGAAAATCTGGATATACGGCATAGCTGAATAATAAGTGTTCAGTACATGGAAATGGCATACTTTAAGCCTGACACACCATTGTTTCTGCATTCTCATGTAAGTCCCTGTGGAAAACAGGCCAAACGAAACAAAACAGAGACTGTGACGATTCACATGGGATCATTAATATGCATGCCCCAGGGAGCATTTGATTGGCCACAACATTTCCCAACCCAGGCTCATTCTGAAAACGTAACCTCCTGATACATTTCTGGATACCGCAAAATACGTCCCAGGAGGTCCGTTTTTTTTGCAGTTTTTGTTTTCTCGAATCACTGAGAGGCTGCTATATACGCTTTTTGAGATCTCAAATTTCTCTAGCGAGTGCCATTCGCTCCTGCTGTTCTCGCGTAAACCCACCAGAGGACGCTGTTGACTGACTGTTTGACTGACTGAATGTCTGACTAACCGATCGACTGACCCACCCTCCTCCTTCCCTAAACCCAACCAATTTTATTGATTGACCCGCCGACCCACTTCCCTAAACCCAACCAACAATTGTCAAAAGCAATCCAGAAAAAGAAGAGCACTCGTCTGATTTTTACCACGTTTTCAGATTTTACCATATTCTGACCCTGTTGTTTACTTATTAAATTTTTTGGAGTCTGTTTTTGTCTTACCTGCTTTCTGGAACCGATCTTCACTGGACTCAAACCCTGTCGTCGTGGTCAACTCCTCTCTGCGTCTCAAGTCCGCCGACGTACATGGTGAGTTAACGGTGGTGGTTAAAATGGTTTAACATGGTGGTTAAATGGTTACAGCGGGAAAGCCGTCCATATGGAGGTAAGCGGTCAGCTGGTAAATGCGAAAAGGAATGGTGTCATACCGCCCCGTAGCGTTCGTTTAAAAAATGAAATGCAGCCATACATACCTCTGGCCACATAATTTGCGGTCTCCAGAAACGTGTATAGGGCTACAGATTCAGACTGAGCCTGTGTTGACATTTCTTATTGAGATTACAACAATCATGATTTGATCTTTTGTTATTAAGTTTATTTAAGTTTGTATTATAATTACTATGTATCTGGGACTCATTTTGAAAATGAGACAAGCATTAAGGAAGAGACGAGTAAGCAGTTCTGTGAAGCAGGCAACCAAAAAGTGACTTATTTGTTCACGGTGCATCAGAATGCAAAATGTATTCAATGCTACACCAAAAAGCCATAAGGTTTGTTTAAATACATTTTTTTTAGTTGATTTATGTTATGAAATTTGCATTGAAATTTGACACGTGTGTAAGTTTGTAATGAGGCAACAAACATTTGTAAACTGCTGAGTATAAGTGTTTAATGCACATTTATGCATCGTGACAAATCACCAAGTAATTATTGTGATTTTTCGAGGGGTGAAAGCAGCAATACACAAAACTTCAAAATCTCATTTGTTTATGCAGAGGGTGACATTAATTCCTGCCTGTGTTTTCATATAGGTTAAACATACAAAGTACAACTCTAAACACATTTCTGTCTTCCCCTTTTGTAGAGTGTAATTATAATTTAGCCTATAGCTTTTATTTTCCACAACACAACTTAGATTAAGAAATAACAAACCAGATTAATCTGGTGGCATCTACTCAATTTCATAAAATATATGTTTTTTTAACTGAAGTATGATTACTTTGCATCTGTGTATTTCAGAGTAGATCATGCTGTGTGTGTGTGTGTACTGGTTTTGGTGGACAGTTTTTGTATAATGACATGGGTATGGCATAGCTGTACTCTATTACGGTGGTTTACGAGGACATGCCTATGGTTTCTGCAGAATTTCTGCACTTACCTAAGCCCCATACCTTCTATTTAGATATCACAGTCCATGGTGAGCTCATTTGGTATGTTATGTGTTGTCTGGTGTGCGTGTTGTGGCGTGCTGTTGTGGGAGTGTCTGTGTTTACCTTTTTACTGGCAGCATGCTTGTGGGTCTGCTGACTTGTTATCAGCACGCTACAGCTATACACTGTAAAATATATCCGTATATTAGCCTTTTTTTGTGTGTGTGATTTTTATTTTCCCCTATTTATGTATATTTTAAATGACATTATGAGACCCTGATCTTTCTCCAACAGCTTTTAACCTTGAAAAGTTTTAATAGTTAAAAGTGATTTATTGTCTGGGTTGGTTTTGTATATTACAGGACAAAAACCTGGTAATGAGCTGCCAGTACATTTTCTGTTATTTTACACACTTATTTCAATATGTATTATGTCTTATACATTCTATTATTTTAAACTACTAAAATGTCAATAAAAGTCACTTTGTTAAACTGAAGAGTTGGTCCCATTATGCAAATCACAACATTAAAAACGAAAAACACACAGAAATTGTAAATTAACAGATATTTTTTACAGTGTAGCTTGTTCAGCTCCATATAGCCGGTGTTTTAGTGGCTGGTTATCAGTCAGTTGCTGTTCATGTCACTGTCTGTGTTTTATCAGGAATTTTATTCAGGGGTCAAGTTTGTCACGTTACCTTCTTGTTAATCGAGTTTGGAGTTCCTGCCATTTTCTTGTTTCTGAGTTACTATCTGCACTGGCTTCATTTATGGATTTTAGCCACACTGGAAAACTTTTTATCAAAATTTGCACTTCCGTCATCTACAGTGTACAGTTGGATTTTCTATGAAACTATTTTAACTCACATGGATCACACACATGCACATGGATCCTTTTGTTATTTTGTGACAGTGGCACATTTGACAGGATTTCTGCAGGTTTCACCAAGTCAAATGTAAGACTTTTTAAAGACCTTTTTAAGACCATTATAAATAAAATTTCTAAATTATACAAATGGCCCGGCTAGAGGAAAAGATTTTCACTTGCCCCATCAAAAAAAATTTAATTAGTTATTTCTTAGTCACATATTTTAAATAATGCATCAAACAAGCAAACAAACCCTAGTTGTATAAAATTCTCAACATAACATTTCTTTATAAAAAAAAACCTCTTTAAAAACTATAATAAACTACATGTATGCACATGCAACAGTCTATCCAGGTCAGAGTCCTCAACCTATATGTTATATAAATACAAGGAGAACTTCCGAACAAGTGTTATTGTAAAGAAGATAATTAAACCATATTGGTTAAAAACTACTTAATTAGCTATTACAATATTAGTTATAAATAGAGCTTTGTTAAATGCTTTGTTGAGATGGATTATTGGTGATTGCATGAGTGTTTGCCTGATTAAGTAGCTTTACATGGACATAGGAACATAGGGACATAGACCTGTTTAAAATTATTTAAGACCTACAAGAGAATATTTCAGCGAACTTAAGACTTTTTGAGGCCTACAATTCTGTTTTTGAAATGTAAGACATTGAATAGGCATTGAAATTATGTAACAGATCACTCTGGACAAATCTTCCTGTTTCATGTACATTACTGACCTTTATGCACTAAATACATCTAAAGCTTGCCATAAAAAACTCACCAGCCAGATTCAACAGTGAATCTCTGAATGTTAGATCTGGTTTCAGGTGCAAGAGTAGTGTAGTATTTCATTGGGATTTTGACTAATATTATTTTTACAAATCAGCAATTCATACTTTTATCTATAGTTGCTTAGTAGCTTGCATACTGTATGGGCTGATAATTATGACATTTTAAAACTTTATTTCGCATAAACATATTCTAAATCCCTTAATCCTATCTGATACCTAAACTTAACTACTTAATAACCACTTAACTACTTTAAATATTAACAAGCAAAAAAGTGGGAATGTAATGAGGCAAAAATTGTTTACAACCATTTTAACTGATCTAGTCCTCATTGTAGGAAAAGAATAATACCAGATGAAAAATCATCAGAAAGTAGAAGAAGCTTCAAGGATGAGGAAAAAAGGAAAAAGGAATGACAGATGAATAGATTTAATGTCATTACTTACATTTCCATGAGCCTTTTCAGCCATATCTGGAAAATGAAAACAAAAGCACATTTTTAGACCTATACTTTCAGCAATTGCATTAATGATTAGTTTTATTAAAAAGAGAAGGCAAATGTCAAAACATAAAAACAATAAATGACTTAATTATCTTAATTATTATATTATTATGAAGTTTAATCTAGATTTTTGTGAAGGAGTCACATTACACCCAACACTGGACAATTCAGTGAGAAAAATGAAATCAGCGCAATACAATTGTACTTGAACTGAACAGACGCTTGATCAAACAAAGAATTCAAATAAAAAATACACAAACACAGGAAAGGTCAATACTGTAAATGTAGCTACTCCTTTAGATAATGGTGAATTACAGACCTTTCCATATTTATTTCCCACCATGAGAAATAATATTTTTATGTCTCTCAGAGGTTTTGTGACATAACATACTGTAACAATGGGTTATGTGAGGTTAGACCACAATTACAGTCATGAATTAGTCTGGCTATCAGCCAATGGGAGACTCCATTAGACGAGACTCAACTGGTGAGCTGTTTACCTGATGGGGCGAAGAAATCTCTGCGCAATTTAGGATTACTGGACAACGATGTTAACTGAGCACTGACAGCCAACTCTAAACAATGACCCAAAAACGGGAAGAAATAAGAGTTTACCTTTGGCTTTTAGTTGTATATCTAATGGGAGACATGAAGTTCAGGGTGACAAATATTGGCTATAGCACTCAATAACACTCACCTGCTTTGGTTCTGTATGATTCGGGCCTGGATGATTCTGACTCATTTGTTGATTTCTGTGGGGCCTCAGCTGTTAGTTCACTGACCTAAAACCAAATTCAAAGAAGTTAAGATCAAATACATACAGAAAATAAAATCAATCACAGTTTTTCTCAATTGCTTTGGCTCAATTCTCGATTGAATTTTTTATTTTTCAAAACAATAAGTTTAGATCTCTGAAGAATTAGCTTATTGTTCACTTCAGAGAATAGCATTTCTTATTGATTTAAGCAAATTGCAACTGCTTTGGCACATGTGTGCAAACAGTAACTACAACCATCTGTAGTTTGGACAAAAACTATTTGCATATGGCTTGTTGATCAAAACCGATGATTCAATTCTCATTTAAACTGTCAAACTCTTCACAACTTGTCAATCATTTATCATCGTGTAAGCCATCACACTCAAAACTGTTTTTTTCAATTATCAAACATTTGTATACGCACATGTTTACACCATAAATATCTGCTTTTGACATTGTTTGTAATGTCTGCTAAACCAACAAGAGTGACAGGATGTCCACCAAGAATAATTTTTTTATGGATGATATTTTGTAGTAATTGGTAATTGGACAAGCAAGATTGCACTTTGGATGTAATACATTTGTACACAAATAAATGTACTGTATAAATACAAATGTACATTTTTATTTCCTTCTATGTACTATTGACTCTTGATTTTTTTAAACCTTAATTTCCATGGTTGACTGTCATGGTGAAAAAAACAACTGATCATTTTGACTAGTGTGGCTCAATATGATGACGAATACACTTTATGTTTTGGTGGCCTTGGCCAAATGACTGACATGATAACTAGGTTTTGAAGCATGAATGAAAGTTCCAGCAAACCGTTTTGAGATTTGCACTCACAGTTTAGAAAATGTTAAGACTGTTTTGAAAAATGTGCCAAAGCCATTGAGAAAAACTGTAGGTTACTATCTTTTTAATATTTTTAGTGTGCATGTGTCAATTGCCTGTGTCTGTGAATTTCATTGTTTATGTACAAAAAAGTATTGGGTTTTTAATAAATTAAGTTGGCAGTCTATGAATACTAACGACCTGTAGATTACATGCAGTTGCAAAGTTTCTTGTCACCAACATAATGTCTAAAAGACATATTTACCATGATGTATGCAAAGCTGGGTAGATTACTTATGAGCCCTAATCAGTTACTGATTACAAACTGCTTGAGAAAATGTTCGGTCAGTAATAGCATTTCTTAGATTACGCATTTATGATAATGTAATTTGACTGCTTTTGGATAACATTTAGATTACTTTTGTGCTATCCCTTTTTTGATGTCACATATATTGAAGTAGGACAATCTTGTACAAATAATTGACAAATAAAAATAAGGATATATATTCCATTATTTATTACCAACAAGAGCCTCAACAAGAGCCTTTAAAGTGCAATGTACAGATAGTTAATCTTTAAAAACACTAACACTAATATAAATTGAACTGCAAACCCAAAAAACTTTTCATTCATTCTTCAAAACCTATGCCAATGCCGCCAACACATAAAGTGTATTCGTCATCGTGTGAGCCACACTGGTCAAAATGATTAGTTGGGTTTTTTTTTTTACCATGAACGTAAACCATGGAAATGAAAGTTTCAAAAAATCTGACTATGTACTATTGAGAAGAGTCAATAGTACATGGAAAAAATATATACAGTATGAACATTTGTATTTATACAGTACTTTTATTTTTGTATGAATGTATTACATGTAAACTGCAATCTTGCTTGTCTAATTACTGTATTGTACATTTCATATTTCTTATGTTACCACAAATACTGTAAACAAAAAATACTTCAAATAAGGCATCCATGAAAAAAAATATTCTTGGTGGACATCCTGACACACTTTTTGGCCTTGACAGATGTTACACTTCTTCAAACTGCTCTTCCACAAGAATGTTGCTGTAGAAGTTCTCCATTCTGAAAAAAGGTAGTGATTGTCCTGTGGGAAATCTACATATATATGCTCCCAAACTTGATTGGTTAATAGATGATCCAAATTGTATTGCAATTAGAGGGCATTTACCAATTTGGCAGACACTACAAATGTCAATTTCAGATATTTATACTGTAAACTGTCAGGGTTCTGCCACTCCTGTCTTGTAAATTCATGTTTAGGTGGCAGAGTCCAGACACTAGTCATGTCTTGTCCTGTATGTTGTGCTCGGCTCGAGTTTTCTCGGGTCGAGCACTCGTTTTCTGTTCTTGTCATTGTATGAGCGGCATTTTGGTAGCGCGTGAGACGCGTGGTCTAGATGCGCGCTCTTGTCCTGGTGTTTGTGTTTGTTCTGTCGGCAGCGTGGTTTTTCATTCCCAGCGTCTCAGTCTAGTTGGTTTCGGTTTTGGTTGGCGCTGGGATGAAACATGCACGTTGCATGTGTGAGTGCACGGTAAGTGTTTTCATTTTATCGTGTACTCGTGTATTGCGTTCAGTCTTCTGTTGGTGTTGTGTTTAGCACGTGGTGCATGTTTACAACACATGTTTACATGCACCGCGTGCCGTGTCATGTGAACGCGCGGTTAATGAGTTCTCTCATTGGCTGCGTGTTCGAGTCTTGTGTTTGTGTGAGCACATGGCTTGTGTTTTGTTTGTGTCATGTGCTCTCCCGTCTATTGTCTAGTCCCACCCTCCTTGTTAACCTATTATTAGTTTATTCTGTTCACCTGTTTGTGTTAATTATTTGTGCTTATATTCTCCTCATATTTGCTGTCCTGTGCCAGTTCGTCATCTTTGTCTTGATCATCTTCTATTCCCGTGCCATGTCCTGTCCAGCCCTGTCCAGCCCTGTCAAGCCCTGTCCAGCCCTGTCCAACCCTGTTCTTTCCTGCCAGCCCAGTCAAGTTAGTTTTTTTGTCTTTTGTTAATGTTTTCCCCCTCGGGGTAGTTTGTTTAGCTTTTTGTTTTACTTTTTGATTATTAAAAACCCATTTTATTGCAATTGAGTCCTCGCTCCCTTTCCTCCACCCACAACCCTGACAGTATGAACTGGCCAAAAGAGGACTCAGCAGACAAGATGGGTGACTTCCCTTTTTCATCTTTTTTCCGGGGCTCTGTTAAACATCAGCTCCTTCAGGTCGTCCAGGAGGTCTCCCTACAGCAGGGAGGAAAAGACGTCAGGAACTTTGCTCATGACTTCCTTGCTGTAGTGAATGGCCTGGACTATCAGGATAACTTAGACCTGAAGGAGGCTTTTAACACCTGCCTCACAGAGCCCCCCAGTCCAGAGGAGATGGAAAAGCTGGGGCACCTGCCATTTTGGCGCTTCGTTTACGGCCTCCATGTCAGCATGAAGTGCCGGCACACTGACTGCTCTCCAGTTCCATCTGCAGTCAGTGAGTGTCCCAGTCCTCCAATGACCCGCCAGCGGAGACGGAGGAGGAAGAACGGGCCTCCCTCACCTGTCACCCATCTAGAGGTGACTGAACCCGCTGCAGCCCATCCAGCTACCACACTGGCAGCAGTGTCGTCCCCTGAGGTGCCCGAGAATGAGACTGCAGCACTTCGGGAGGCAGTGGAGTGCCCAGCAGTGTCTGAAGAGGTGGCCAGCTTCCCGCCACCTAAACTAAGGAAGCGAAGGAAGAGAAAGGGCTCCTCCTCCATGTCGGCTCCAGCCCCAAAGCGCCCGCCAGTGTCGGCTCCAGCCCCAGAGCGCCCGCCAGTGTCGGCTCCAGCCCCAGAGCGCAACTCGGTGCCTGCACCGCCCAGGCTCCTAGCCCTGCCGGCCCCAGTCTGGCTCCTTGCCCTGCCGGCGCCACCCATATCTCTTGCCCTGCCGGCCCCAGCCTGGCTCCTAGCCCTGCCGGCGCCGCCCACATGTCTTGCCTTGCCGGCCCCAGCCCAGCTCCTAGCCTTGCCGGGCCCAGCCCGGCTCCTAGCCCTGCCGGCCCCAGCCCGGCTTCTAACCCTGCCGGCGCCGCCCACATGTCTTGCCCTGCCGGTTCCAGCCCGGCTCTATGCCCTGCCGGCCCCAGCCCGGCTTCTAGCCCTGCCGGCACCACCCAGACGCCTTGCCCTATACATAGGTGGCAGAGTCCAGACACTAGTCATGTCTTGTCCTGTATGTTGTGCTCGGCTCGAGTTTTCTCGGGTCGAGCACTTGTTTTCTATTCTTGTCATTGTATGAGCGGCATTTTGGTAGCATGTGAGACGCGCGCGAGGTCCGCACGTGGTCTAGATGCGCGCTCTTGTCCTGGTATTTGTGTTTGTTCTGTCGGCAGCGTGGTGTTTCATTCCCAGCGTCTCAGTCTAGTTGGTTTCGGTTTTGGTTGGCGCTGGGATGAAACATGCACGTTGCATGTGTGAGTGCACAGTAAGTGTTTTCATTTTATCGTGTACTCGTGTCTTGCGTTCAGTCTTCTGTTGGTGTGTTTACATGCACCGCGCATTACACATGTTTACATGCACCGCGTGCCGTGTCATGTGAACGCGCGGTTAATGAGTTCTCTCATTGGCTGCGTGTTCGAGTCTTGTGTTTGTGTGAGCACATGGCTTGTGTTTTGTTTGTGTCATGTGCTCTCCCGTCTATTGTCTAGTCCCACCCTCCTTGTTAACCTATTATTAGTTTATTCTGTTCACCTGTTTGTGTTAATTATTTGTGCTTATATTCTCCTCATGTTTGCTGTCCTGTGCCAGTTCGTCATCTTTGTCTTGATCATCTTCTATTCCCGTGCCATGCCCTGTCCAGTCCTGTTCTTTCCTGCCAGCCCAGTCAAGTTTTTTTTTTTTGTCTTTTGTTAATGTTTTCCCCCTCGGGGTAGTTTGTTTTGCTTTATGTTTTACTTTTTGATTATTAAAAACCCATTTTATTGCAATTGAGTCCTCGCTCCCTTTCCTCCACCCACAACCCTGACAGTAAACATGTGCGTATACAAATGTTTGATAATTGAATAAATAGTTTTGAGTGTGTAGTTTGCTATAAGTTACTACCCAGCTCTGTATACACATGTATATAAGTACTTTTTCCTGTACGTTTTTATATACAGTACAGTAAGCAAAAATACAACAGAATTTACATATAAACTAACCTGTGCAGAAATCTCCATCTGAATCACGTCTTGTAGAGAGTCACTCATACCCATCTCATCTAACTTCTCTCGATCTACACATGAAAGAAGAACATTTACAAAAGAATATATAGGGAAAAAAAGAATCAAAAAACTGAGACAATAATCAAATAAAAGCTGACCAACCTGTAACAGTCTCATCTGGATTTATCTCCAACACTTTTGGGGATTCTGGGACATCTCCGACCTGCGGGACCGTCCGTCCTTTAATCTGTACAATATAGACAGTTTATAAATATTTCAAGAATCTACTCAGCTTCTACAGTATATTGAATGTAAACTCTGCTTTTATTTTGCTTGTAACAGCACATACTGACCTCTGTAGTATCTCTGTGTTTCTCTGGGCTCTCTGCTGTGCGTGTGGATGAGAGCATGTGGACCGTGGGCTGAACTACAGACACTTCACTATCTGTCATGTCTGAGTCTGTGTGCTGGTAGGAAGATGAGAAGAACTGTAGAGAATCTTCTTCCTCAGCTTTGTTTCTCTGTGGTCCTGTCTTCTCGATGCTGAGACCGTCCTCTTCCCTTTCTCCATTCACTCGCACTCCTTCATCCACCTGAGAGAGATTCAAAATACAGAGTAAACATTCACTTCTCTTATTTAAGTAACTTGGTTTCATATTTAATTTTTTAAAAAATATTTAGTTGAGAAACAACATTGTGTATAATAATAAAGGAGGACATTTTAGCTACATGGTGTTGGAAAGAGTTTAAAATCCTAATAAGCAATACGAGATAAAAATGTAATAACATAATAAAACTTGTTTTACTTTACATGACCTCACAGCAGAACGTGACCATCTAATACTACTCACTTCATCTTGATAAACTATTATTTTGGATAAGAATCCTGATGTTGCATCGACATCACTAGGTGTCACTGTAATGGAGCTCTAATTATACATATGTATACATGTTTTAATTAAGAACATCTTTAATTAACATTTAACATTTTTAACATCTAGCAGATGCTTTAAAATACTTCTATACATTGTTGAGAAAAGTACACATTAAAACAGAGAAGGAATAAAAAATTGTAAAATAAAACGTTTGTTTATTTGAAACTGTTATTTACTTTTTTTCCTTTCTCTTATATTTCAGGTACTTGAAACCTTTATTTTTGTTATTTTAATAAAGACTACTATCTAATTAAGAAAAACAGTTAAATGAAAAATAAAATAAGAAGAAATAAAAAAAATAACTCCAAATATTTAAAAAAATCCCAACTATTAAAAAAGCTACTCCATGATACTAAAATATAATCAATATAACCAGCATACATAGAGGTACTGTATAGAGGATATCAGAAGTAGAATTTTTTTTTATTTGAGCATAAGTCATTGAAAAGTCCCTACCATGACAGAAAAACAAGCATACACTGTAATAAGTTGACTTTACTTTGAAAAAGTGAGTAAACCTGTTGCCTTAATATTAAATTATTAAGTAAACTATGTGCATAAAGTCAAGTTAACTCAACAGTTCCCAGTTACAATGGGTTTACTCACTTTTCAAAGTTAAGTGAACATGTCGCTACAGGTTTACTCACTTTTTAAAAGTAAAGTAACTAATCGCTATTTACAGTCTATATGTCTTGTATGTGTCTGCATCTGTGTGTGTTTTAAATGGGCTGCTCTGCTCTGTGTGAGTGTTGTCTTCATATGGAGCACTTCACACAGAAAGGACCCATTCACAAACACACACTCATACCTACTGAACACTAGCACCCATTCAACACATGCCCACTTTAACTGTCAACACCCATTCCAGCCAGCAGAGGGCAACATCTGCCATTGTTGATGCGTTCTGAGACACTTTGCTAAGAGAGAATGTACAGCACTAATTATCCAAGAGATTGCAGCTCAGTGTGGGTGGTGTGGCAGAGTACATGTTGCTAAAGTTATATTGCCTATTAAGACATAATGGAGATCTTACTAATGTGATTTCAATATCATCTTAGATGTTTCCTTTAAAGGAAACAAATTTATGACAGAGCAGTTTGAGATTTACACTGCAAAATTGATGCAGATAGCACTGCTCAGATTATTTGGTCTAATTTGTTGAGACTTTTCCATATCGAAATGTGGATTGTAGGCTTTCTGAAAATTTCTGGTGTCCTCTGGCATTGTCTCTGTTTTCTCTTCATTTAAATTCATAGCAGTAAGGGAAAGACAAACTAGGTACAAGAAACTTTCCAGCAGGAACTTTTAAGTGATGTATGCTAGTCAACTGCAACATCAAGGGCAGAACTCAACAAAAATAAAAAAAAGAAAGATGGAGGACATCATGATCAAAGCTGTTTGTTTTTGTTATGTGACATGGGTTATGTATTGACAGAGACGCAATGAAGACAGTGTAAGTCATGTGACTGAAAGAGTAAAGAGAAAAACTGAATCACTGACAGTATGACAGTTAAGTTATGTGATACATATCATCAAGGCTGAGAACAGAACAGTGCCACAGGTAACTGTCACTAATATTATCTTTCAGTATGTTTATGTCTTGTAAAACTTTAAAATAGAGTGTCGTCAGTGTTTCATATTGCAAGTATATGTATTTCCTGCTACTTCATATTGTTCTTGGTTAGATCACACTCTAAAGGAGCTACTTTAGTTCCCTCAAATGCCATTATTAAAATCTTTCCTTGTCCTCCAGTGCAGACACGCCACAAAGAAGGGTACTTTCACCAATAGTTCTAGGAACTATAAAACTACTGCTCTGGTACAATACCCATCAAGGTCTCTCACAAAACTGATTTTTGACAGACCATTTTCAAATAAAAAACTAAAAAAGTTAATTTACACAACAATTAGGGGTCTGTTTAGGGTCCTGAAAACACATTTTTGTAAATCGGTTTCAGAATGGAAGTTACTAAAAACAATAGTTTTTTGCTAACACCGCATGTCTGTCTTTTCCACAAGACAGTAGGATGTTCCACCCATTATTTTAGCTTTAAGAAGTGACTCTGCCATCCAAATGCAAAGCACAGTAATTACAGATTTGGTCAAAATTGAGTTAAGGTCTAAAATGGACTTTGTGACATCTACTCTGTTTTGTGATATAGTATACTAGTTCTATTTAGGCAGAAATGAAACCACAAATCTACTCACAACATTTTAAACTATCTAGTGTAAAAAAAGTCACTGCACTTTGCCTATGTAGGGAAGAACTACTGGCCTGATGTGCATAATACTTTGTTTTTAGTCATTTTCACAAATCTGTGTGCCAATGGATTATTTTGACAAAGTTGCTGTCTGTACACAAAACCTTACAAAGGAAATGCTTTTCAATTTGTAGTACTAGCAGTCCCTTACAATCAAAATGACCATCAAAAACAGCATTTAGACTTTTAGCTCATCTGTGACAAAATTTAAAGCACAAGTATTCCCTAAATGAACCTTGATTAGCTTCATCATCTTTGTTTTTATTAAAATTAACGCTAAACTCTGTAGGAACGTGGACCTCATGGGCAAGAGATGAGAACCCTTGCTATTAATATATCAGTTATAACTTTACAAGGAGAAATGTTGATTTGTGTATTGTCTGTACCTTAACTGGTCTCGTCCCAGTAGTAGCAGCTCTGCTCTGTCTGTAAGGTTTTGGACCCAGTGACGGCCCATGTGAGTGAGATGGATCTGAGACGCACTCTGCATCTGCCACAATTCCCTGTTCTGTGCTGATTCCCGTCACCCTTGCTTCGACCGTGGATGTGAACTTAGCTGCTGGGAGAGACTGCTGCCTCAGGTACTGCAGCACGTTGGGGGAAGCGCTGAAGGAGGACGAGATATCCTGGGAGATAGGGAGAGAGGAGTGACGAGTGGGGTCAGCCGACACACTCCTCTCCAGCAGTTTGGGCAGTTTGAGGCGCTCCAGAACAGCCTCGCTGATGGTGAAACGCTGGGCATAACGATGCAGCACAGCCGCTGCCTCCTCTGGTGTGCGGGCCTTTCGGTAAGCATCATGCAGTTCTTCTTCACGACGCTCCCTTGTGGAGAACAAGGCTATTTTAATAAACAAAAACTAAAACTAAGACTAAGACTATTGGTCAAAAATAGACTCAATTGCATGTCGCTTTTGACAAAAGCATCTGCCAAATGACTAAATGTAAATGTAAAAATTAAATTCGATAAAATTCCCAATAAATGAAAATCTAAAACTAAATAAAAACTAACAACAATCACAGAAAGACTAATATAAATAAAATAATAATCATTTTCAGAATTAATAAGCACTCTTTCTGTGGCAGAAAATCTGACCTGTGGCAGTCAAAAGAAACATCTATAAATTGCTTTCTTACAGACAAACATATCGGTCAAGCACTAGATTATAGACAAAAACATATTTGAAGAGTTCAGATGCAAAAACCTCTAAATGCCATCTGAAACGTTCTTCTAAAATCAGCATTTTTCTCATTTTTCCCAGTCTCCTGTGTTTATATGCTGCTATTTGACTTTAAAGGCAATGAAAATAACCTATTCATCACTACAAAAACATATCTGAAACTACAGAGGAACAAAATTGAAAAATGCTCATTTTAGAAGAAGATTTCTGATGGCATTTAGAGGCTTTTGCATCAGAACTCTTCATTTTTCTATATAAACA
>CAIGQW010000952.1:1438920-1456226 GCA_903798125.1 Danio choprae
ATTTATTTTTTTTTAATGTACTTTTATTCTATGCATTTGTATGGCTTATGGGTTTAGTGTATGTTCAAACTATTATTTTATTTGTTTTACTGTGAGGTTTGCAAAAGAGATAATGTAATGTAAGCTGTGCAAACATTAAACTTTGCTCTGGACAAGACTGGACTTCTAAACAAATGTAAAGACGATTAAAAAAAAAGTATCAAAATTAAAACTAATTGAAAAATTGAAAGGCAAATAACATGCAAATGCCACTGCCTATTGTTAGCCATTTTAACATTTCATCAATAATATGTCCAAGTATCTACTTTTATGCAACTAGTATTAAACATTAGTTACAATAGTACTTATTTGTTACCTACTAACAATTGTTTTACATGCTTGTACCTTTTAAAATATACTATTACATATTCACTGGATACTAGTACTTATTCATTAGACAATTGTAACATTTACAAAGATGCTAGTAATTACATATACTAGCTCATATTCATTGAATACTAGTACTTATTTGTTAGATGCCAGTACCTATTGAATAGATACAGGAACTTATTTAACTTGAGGGATAGTTCACCCAAAAATGAACATTCTGTATTCACCCATCACTTGTTCCAAATCAAGTTACTTTCTTCTGTTAAACATAAATGAAGATAGTTTGAAGAAAGTTCCATAGTTGTTGTTTGGAAATCAATGGTTACAGGTTTTTAGCTTTCTTCAAAAAAGAAACTCAGAGTTTGGAACAACTCGGGTTGAGTAAATAATGAGTAAATTTTCATTTTTGGGCGAACCATTCCTTTAATGCCACCTGTACTATTGAGATGTAATAAATGAGAACATGAGTGTAAATGGCAGACATACTTTTCCTCCACTATTTCTCTGTAGGTCTTGATGCTTTTCCTTCTCTGTGATCCTCCATCTCCACTCAGCAGTCTCTCCATCATCTTCCTCTCCTCTTCTTTTTTGATCAGGTCCTGAGACACGCTCCTCCTGCGACTCTTCCATTTGGCCAAATCCTGAAAAAACAAATGCACACACACACGTACTGTGATCCACACACCAGAGTTAACACAGAGAAACAACACAAATAGCGAAATCCACTTACATCCTGCCAGTGGTCTTCTTCCTCTTTCAGCTTGTTGTACTGGTTGTGCATGAGCTCGTGTCGGACTTGACTATGTGGTGACAAGTCTTCCTCACTTCTCATGTCAATCATGCTCACACTCCTATTACACAGAGAATTCAACTCATTCAATTAATGGTCATTTATAAAATTCAGACACGCTAACAATAGTCAAATTGAAGGACAAGTGCAGTTTTTATTAAGCGACCAGCTAAAAAGCACGGCCAGTGAGTCACAGTGAGCATTTACAGTGTAATTAGGTTGAATGTACCGCCCATAAGCCATGCATCCAAAGAAAGAAGGCCAGAAGGGAGAACATATGAAGAAAGACATTTTGAAACAACCACCAAATTAATATTATTATTATGGTAAAAACCTTTTGATTATATAAGTTAGTAAATTAATGTAGCATATTTAAGTATAACTTTATACCTCAGGCGCAATTATTTTAGCAAACATAAGCAACAAAAGCTCACACACAAAGGTTTTGAAGTGTCTTTAATTTGTGGTGTGAAAGGTTTACGTTATGTTAGCATCCCACTCGATCAGTAACACAGCCACATTACAGTGAAATTCTTCCATATTGTAACAAAACAAAGTGCTGAATGCACATGCAGACATTAGATGCTGTGTGTGGAAAAAAAGGCATCCCATAAAGAGTGTTTTTCACAAAGCAAAAGAGACTTACTCGGGATCATCAAACACACTAGATGAACGGCTGAATCTACAACAGGCGGGACAAAAGAGCACAAAGACAGTGATTTATGAGAATACTGATGACCAGCGTAGTTATTAAAGCTTACATGAGGAAAGAAATTGTGAAGAAACAAAAAGTCTGAATACTGAGTTCATTTCATTTTCTTCAAATCTGACTTTTCCTTTAGAATTTTCAGTTTACAATTGTAGTTATTTATATTGGCTTTATATTGGTTCTCGCAAGTTCTAAGACTTTTTCTTCTCAGGACTGAGATTTCAAATGACTTTATACATGTATCTCCAAATAGGGCTGCACGATATTGGAAAAATCAGACATTGCAATATTTTGGTTTGTTGCAATATATATTGCGACAAGAATATAATTTCATCAGGTGTTTTGAATAGCTTTATTGGGAAAGATTTCATCGATTAGATCGACTGGGGTGATCAAGTCTTTTTCTATGCGGTGCATCTGCATTAAATCGAATAAATTTCAAGCATATAAGTTAGAACAAAAATAAAAGTTAAACAAATAGTGCTGCATGGTTTTCTTGGGAGTCTAAAAGTATTCAAATTGAACAATCGAACTTAAAATAACATGGTTATCATTGTATAAATAATTTTATACAATAATATAAAATAGTATTTAATAATATCTTCATCCGTTAATCTAAATGATCAAATCGGATTACATATTGCGGATACACACATTGCGATATCAATGCTCAAAAGATATATCGTTCAGCCCTAACTCCAAATCTAAAGTTTATAGCAAACTCACAGTTCTGAGAAAATAAAGAGTAAGAACTCATAATTAACTGTAAAGGTAAAAAAAAAACATCCAGCGAAAACAAAATTAATACAATGGCTCCTCCTCAATACATTGAGGTTGTTATGAAGTCAATAATATGTAAGAAAATTAATAATATCGACAACATTACACAATTTAATCAGCAGACATGTCAAACAGTCCTGAGAATTGAAGTGCAGAAAAATATTTTATATATTACGTTCGCATGTGCAAAAACTCACACAGGAGCTGTTGTTCATTTACAACTTTTACGTAGGCTGCAGCATCCAGGAAAACCCAAGTACGTGCTAATTTGATGTACAAAACAACACACGCATTCTTCCCTCTTGTTGTAAACAAATGATGTCAGCCTACTTATTCCCACTCACGTATATGCCATTATGGGACAGGGTGCTCAAGATCCAGACTGTTGTGTCAGGACTGTTTGCTAAGGCTGTGAATTAAATGTAATATTGCTCTAAATGATGTTCGGTTTCATGCACTGACTGATCATTTCATTAATCTTTCATTAAACTTCATAAACTCATTCTTAAAAAAAACTAAAAAACCTACATCACGTATAGGGTGAGCACATTAACAGCAAACTACTATCTTTAAGCTTAAATTTAACAAGATTTAATCACTTAACAATGACTTTTATTTATCTTGTGTGTTTGAATTTCTCATGTCACATCCACAAGCTTTCTTCAAAAACAGAACAAAGTTTCACAGCTCTACAGGACATAAAACATAATCAGGGAACTTCCTGTCTGCTCACTCTTACCACCATGTTATTCTGTTGAAGAAGGAAGATGTGATCTTTTAAGACAGCTATTGGATACCATAACACCATGTGTTTAACAGATGCCAAAAGATAAAGCTACAAGTGATAAAAGCTCTCTTTCTGGTATATTCTTCTTGAAGTTATCTTGGCTTGTTTTTTAGTGATCCTACTTCATAAGAAGATCCAAAGAAAAATGATAAAAATCATGCTGTTGGAATATAAAGTGTACATTTGTTCAAAGGTTTGGGGTCAGTAAGTAAGCTTTTTTTATACGTACAGTAAAACACTTTTATTTGGAAAGTATGCATTGTTTTAAACAAGCATGCAGTACAAAATGTGGTCACACTTTATTATAATGTAGAGTTCACTCTATTAACAAACCATTAACTAAGACTTTTAGTTCAATAAACTACTAATTAGCTGCCTATTAATAGTTAGTAAGGTAGTAGTTGGGTTTAGGTTTTGGGTAGGATTCGGAATGTAGAATAAGTTCATACTATATACGTGGTAATAAACAGTTAACATCTTAATACTATGTAAGTTATTAGCTTTTAAATTATGTGGATTTGTTACCTAAACTAAAGTGTTACCCACATTTGGACTGAAGCCTGTTTAACAAGAATTATGGACAGTCATAATTAACCCTTGATGATATGCTTACTATTTTTTAATTATTACATACAAAAATACATAATAAACATATTTTTCATTTTGTCATCTGATTTAATCCTGATTTAATCTGTTTTTTTGTGGACCTTTTAAACATATCCAAATATTGTCCATGATTTTTTTTTTGTGTGTTGACATGCAGTAACTATTGCTATTATTTATGACCTATTAAGGACGAAGACGCCTAGATGTTTAAAAGAACAACAACAACAAACTCTTCGACGATTATGGGAGAATATAAGGTGCCTACTCTTGCTACACATTTTAGTCTCTAGCAACTATCATAATATGCTCCATATGTGTCCAGTTTGCAACCATGTTGAAGGATTACATAAATATAAAATACACATTCACAGACAGAAGAAGACATCAAATGCTACATCAAATTTAATTGTTTATCTACTGCAACTTCATTTAAATGGAAATACGTGCCTTAGCGTACACTTGTGAAATGTAAAATATGTTGCTCTGGGTATGTTGCGTTGCACATTTCAGATGACAAAATCCACTCGAGGGTGCTGTTTACATTTTTGCGAATTTAAAATATAATACTTATGGTATGTTTTGCTTTTTTCAGATACACATTCTTCCTGTACATGTCCATAAAAAAGCGGGTCTTGTCATACAGATCAGCTAGACCAGGAAACCACTGATCTAAACCCAACCAATAGTGTTTCAAAAGCAAACATAGCCACATCGTTTAGCAGCTACTAGTTTAGCAGGTTTACCTTGATTTTACATTGTTTTAATCTCTTTTTTCGAATCATGCTTCACCAGACTCGAACCTGAGCGCTCTGCGTCACAGGTACAACAACATACAAAGTAAGCTACCGAGCAAACTGAGCATGCCAGAAAAGTTGTCCAAATGAAGATAGATATGTGAGGCAAACATATTCAGTTACACATCGTATTTATTTGATGTTGTGCAAAGAGCTGCATGAAAATAATCCTTTATTGATGTATAATATATCCCTGTATATACTATTAGTGTGAAAATGAACAAAAGTTGTTGGCATCATACTGCACTAGTGATCTTTTTACCTAGAAATTGCAGTCAAATGTATGTTTAATTAGGTTTTGGCAGTTTCACAAAAATGTAGGCTGAAGCCTACATTTCCAATAAGTCGGTGTTGAATCTACCACTTATCATAAAGTCATAAGGAGTCTTAAAAAAGATGAGAAAGAACAACAAGAAGGTGAATCATCAAAGAGAAAGCCAGCCAACACTCTCAAACCTCACCAGGACTGATGGGCTCAGCTCTTAAAGCACTGAGATGTGTGTCAGCGAAAGTGTGGCCTGTGGTCTCACCACAAGAAACACACAGACACCAAAAATACAGGCCACCCAAACAACAAGCCAATTATAAAGCCCAAAGTATTCCGTATAAATGTAAATATGAGTCGAGTTTGCTGCAAATCCGTCCAGCAGAAGAGACCAAAGGAAACATAACCAGATCTGAGAGACTCCACTGAAAACAAAACAAGTGCTTGAGTTGGACGCAACTGTGTTTATCGAGGGATCATGTTGGAGATAAGCCTTGAGTCTTTATTCTATTATTGTATATCTTTGAAGTGAAAATGCTTCAGCGTATTCTTTCTAGATTCTATATAAAGCCAGATATCTACAAACACAAAATTCTGTAAAAATTTGTCAGTCTAAGCCACTCGGAAATATTGTAGAAAAAATAAAAAGCCGTTATTCAGATGGTTTTAACATTAAAAGCAATATACATGTGCTCCAACGTATTGTGGCTAACTCGCCTTCATCAGGGTTTCAATATACAAAGACACTCATCAAAGCAACCCACAAAGAATTCCGCAATGAAACAGCACTATTGCATAACAAACAAACAAGCACTATCTCTTCTTACAGTCTGTCTCATCTATTCACTGGAAAGCTCTCTCTCTCTCTCTCTCTCTCTCTCTCTCTCTCTCTCTCTTGAACAAGCTGTAGTATTATTGGATTGCAGTATTCTTTTTAAGTTCTTCTTTAAGATCTTCTTTATGAAGTCATATTTAAAAAGGTAGATGTAGGTAGATACATTGAGTGTTTTGAAATAAGAATAAAATAATCAGTGGATTTTATTAAAGTTTGTATAATTATTGAAACATTTTGAAAGAGTTATGTCCAAATTACACTGTAAAAAGTGATTCATTGACAAAAAAAAAAGTGAGTTAACCCATTGTCTTTAAATTATTTTAAAAAATGACCAAAATGAGCAACATTAAGTTAGGTCAACTTAACAGTTACAAAGAGTTTAGTGACTTTTTGAAGTAAAGTAAATATTCTCAATACTTTGATTCATAAAGGACCTTTTTATGTAAAACAATTACAGCTCTTTTAAATTTAATTAAATGTACCCAAATAATGGAAACCAAACTGCAAAGTAAACTGTAAAAACTGTTATTGCCGCCTTAATTTTTTTGTTTATTCAAATCAACTTTCCTAGTCAACTCAGCTTACATCAGTTAAATTGACAAAAAAATAAATAAATGTTGAAGCCTGCAAGTTAAAGCAACATAAAAAGATGTTTTACAACACTTAGTCATATAATTTTTACAGTGTATGCAAATATGATCTGAAGGTTTCTACTGTAGTCCAGACACAAAATAGTCTAAACGAGTATACAACAACCTTAACCAGTCCACATGGAAACTGGTTGGATAAAAAATATACATTCTTAAAAATCTTAGTTAAATTTTCTGGGTGTTTTAGTAAAAATGTCTTCTGAGACATTTATGAATCAATGATTTACTGCCCGCACACCCGTCTGTTATTGTGAGGGTAACTTTGTGACCATGAGCATTTATTTTTATTTGACTTAAACACTGGATTATTTAAATTATGCGATATTCACTGCATAAATGTTTCAATCCGTTATGTAGACAAACCACTCAATTTTTCTAATGGAAGTGAAAAGCCTTAAGAGAAAGACATCGTTCAAAACAGTAAAGTGTCTTTTTATTTGTGGATATCCCAAATACAACCCATACATTATTTTCTTTTAAAGAAAAAAGAAAACTTTCACTTTGTCATGTCAGTCTTATAAATGGGTCATATCACCAAAATAATGAATGAATCTCAGAACAAAGTCTACATACATGTCCCACTGATTTCCTATATGTTTTGCAGACAGATCATTTAGGATATTGATGCGTCCTTGTTTTAAAGATGTTCATTAATGAATGATGCACTGGCTAGGCAAGACTAGACACAAAATAACTTCATGAGTTTAAAGAGTCAAAAACAAAAATGTTAAAACAAGTCACAGCTTGCATTTTTGGCCTGTCTGTTGACTAAAATCACCCTTTGGCCAAAATATATAATTTAGCAGGGGCATTTATTTCTTATGTTTCCTAAAAAAAAAATAAAAAACAGGAGAAAGCTGTAATTCTCAACAGGACGCACAACACAATCAGTGAATTTCCTGTCTGTTCGCTCTTAACACTGTGTTTTTCTGTTTAAGGAGGAAGAAGTCATTTTTTGAGACAGCTTGGATGTCAAAACACCATTTGTTTACAAGATGCCAAAAAGATTAGGTTACAAGTGAAAAAAGATAGCTTTCTTTAAGCTATCCTGGAGGTTTTTATTTGTATTTTTTTAAGAACTCCACTTCAAAAGAAACTCCAAAGAAAAAAGATAAAATTCTTGCTTTTAGCATGCAGGGTATAAATAAAAGACTGGGGTCAGTACAGTTTTCCTTTTTCTTTTCTTTTATTGTTTTTAATTCAATTCTATTAATTCAATGCTGATTCTCAATGCGTCTTGTAATATAATGCATCACAGTTTCTAAAAATATTAATCAGCTTAACTGTTTTAAAAACTGATAATAATAAGAAATGTTTCTTGGGCAGGGTATTAGCATATTGGATGATTTCTTAAAAAAACACACAAATTTAAATCACAATTTATAATTAAAAATTTCGACAATTAAAAATACAGTCTTTTTGTGCATATGTCTTTCAAAATCCTTTACATTTGACTTACAGTTAATGTGTAATGTGTATATGCATGTCTGAATCCCTTAAAATCTAAAAACTCTAAAGAGATAAACACAGTTTTGTGACTCTCATACAAATGCACATCAACTGATAACCCAGTCTTCCCCCCTTAACCTTAATGCCATATGCCAAACAAACACACACACACATGCTCACACAGCAGACCTGTATCTTTCACCCAAACATGCAACTGCATTACCAATGAATCTCTTGCTTTAGTACTGTCAACAAGCTCACCTCCTTTACCTTTATATTGTGCAATGTTGTATAAATTGGCACCAAATCTCGTTCTGACTCATTTTGTGTTGTGAAACCATGTAAGCTTTACAGATCGTATTACAAAAAAAATCAGCTTAAGAATGTAAACGCAAGCGCAAACACACGTGTCTGTCACACTTAAATCTGAATCACACTTAAATCTGATACTTCATTCAAAAAGAGTCTGAACAATAATATTAATTATAAAATGAAACAACTTGAACTTGCAATAAGTGCAACCATACCTATGTCATCTGTGTATCTGTGTACTAATCATTAATTCATTCATTTTCTTTTCGGCTTAGTCGCTTTGTTAATCTGGGGTCGCCACAGCGGAATGAACTGCCAACTTATCCAGCATATGTTTTACGCAGCGGATGCCCTTCCAGCTGCAACCCATCACTGGGAAACATTCACACACACTCATTCACACACATACACTACGGACCAAGCTTACCCAATTCACCTATACCGCATGTCTTTGGACTTGTGGGGGAAACCGGAGCACCCGGAGGAAACCCACGCCAACACAGGGAGAACATGCAAACTCCACACAGTAATGCCAACTGACCCAGTCGAGGCTCGAACCAGCAACCTTCTTGCTTAGAGGCGATCGTGCTACCCACTGTGCCACCGTGAGGCCCAAGTACCAATCATTAATGCAGTAAATACTGTACACTGTAAAACCCAAAAAGTGAAGGTTACTCAAACCATTTGAAAAAACTGATTGCAACAAACCATTTAAGTTAAAAAACTAATCCTAATGAGTACTGTGAACCTAATCCATTTGAGTAAACGAAGCAATTTGAGCACAGTAAAACCCAATAAATAAGAGAACTAAAACCAATTGAGCACAGTAAAACCCAAGTTAAGGCAACTCAAACTGTTTGAGAAAACCAATTGCTACAAACCATTTGAGTTAAAAAAACTAATCTATATGAGTACTGTGAACTTACTTCATTTAAGTTGAAGCAATGAGGTATTTAATTAACTCAATTCCTTCAACACTGAGTTCAAAACTCTTTTCAAATGAGTAGAATTAACTTTCAGTAAATTTTGAGTTAACTACACTCATTCAATTTGATAAAGTTGACTGTTGGGTTTTACAGTGTATGATGGCTGCTAATATACTAATATGATGTAATAATGATATAATGTTTTAAATGTAGTAATTAGTTTAACAGAGCAAATAGTTTTAATATTTGTTCTTCTGGAGAAAGTCTTATTTGTTTTATTTTGGCTAGAATAAAAGCTTTAAAAAAATGTTTTAAAACATTTTATGGTCAATATTATTATGTTTAGAATTACTATGTTTAGAAATGTGTTGAAAAAAAAATTATTAAACAGAAATTGGGAAAAATATACAGGGAGCTAATAATTCATGAGGGCTAATAATTATGACTTCAACTGTATATTTCTAAAGGATGCAGATTTTGGTAAAAACCCAACCTTTGTTATGTGCGCTGTAAAATATTATATGACCAAAAGTCATGAAAACAAATGTTTTTATGCTACTTTAACTAATTGTAATAATTATTTTGTTTTATAAAGTTTAACTTAATATTTTTTGTTGTTTGTCTGATTCAAGCTGAGATGACTATAAAAGTTCCTGGCATTTAACTAAAATACATTTAGACAGCAATAATTTTTTTACAATGTGTAATAACAATGGAATGACAAAGAAAGTACTGAACTACTGAAATACTTATACTTTGTATAAAAGGTTTTTTTAGTAATGGCAGCTACAACAAGAGGTCAGATGCATTGTTTAGGAGTGTTTGAGGGCAGTGGATTAATATTGACCTGTGATCAAAACTGACTGGAACCACCTTTGTGTTCTGTACGGTAATGTACATTAATGATCAGTTAACGCCTCTTTCTTCTGGTGTTTCTTTTTTTTTTTTTGTCCTGTAGAGCTACATGTACTAACTTTCTCCTGTCAGTGCCAGGCTCAGTTCAGCCCAGTTCACGGCTGAACACAGGAAACCTGCACATTCCCCGTCTTCCTCTGGGTGGGTCGCTGTTCCTTGTGTGCCTGTTAGAGACTATTTTCATAAACACAATGGGAAAGTACTCAGAACAACATTTAGAGCCTTTCCTCCATGTGTTTGTGTTGATGTATGAGGAGAGTATATGCCTAATGCCAAGCATACAATAGACATTTTGAACATAATGTTGTTGGATCTATGAAAGGTATTATTGCTAGGTTAATTTTATAAATATTTCCGATAATAATTGTCAGATTCCAATTCCAGGCATAACAGTTTATTCTTCAGAGAATTAAGGCCAGATTTGTGTAAAGATTCTGGATAAAACAATTATTCATCTACTTACTGGAGCTTACAATGATTGTTAGTCAGCTCTATCAATAACTGTTAGTCAGTTCAATCCATTTAAATTAATATTATGTATTATTTATTATAAATTAATATTAGTTACATTTCTTTTATTATAAAAATGCACTTATTAAACCATTTTTGTATAATTTGATAGGTAATATTCTCAGTCAGCATATCATTCCAAGCCTGATTGTATTTTTAGTCTTACTTGATCTTAATACTGTGTTTGAAAGAGCAGATCATAGTATACTCATAGATCGGTTATAGAATTACACTGGCACTCAAGGTAAACCAAGTAAAGGGCTAAGCATTAAGAATGCTTAAATCCTACCTGTCTGACTGATGCCATTTTGTTCATTTGAATGAGTTATCCAAGTAAACAAAAGGATCTGTCTTAGGCCCTCTTTTGTTTTGAATAGATATGCTGTCCCTTGAAAATGTTAAACAGAAAACATGTGGACATTTAATATTAATGTGCTGCTGATACACCGCTACATATGTCATTAAAACCAGAAGAAATGTCAAAATTATCCAAGTTAACAGAGCATTTTAAATATTGCAAGACCAACATTAGACGAAAACCTGTACACAGAAGCTGTTAAAATACAATTTGATTCTGGATGGATGTACCATTACTTCATGCTCCCCAATTAAAGACCTAGCTGTTGTCAGCAACTATAGCCCTTTTCACCTCCAAGCTCAAGGACCTTTCGCTTTTACACTCCCCTCTCTCTTACTCCAACTTCGCTTCCTGTCTAATCACTGTCCTGTCATAATAAAGGCAAAGAAAGAAAGAAATACTAATATTACAAAAACTTCCTTCTTGCACTTTATTTTGCCAAGCTACAGAACACCTTTTTTATATTGTTATCACAATCACAGAATGTAATCCCCTATTTCATCATGTTCTTTTCTGCTTAGTTTTTCTCTACAATACTGCAACAATATCACAGCCACTTCGACGTCTTATTTATACTTAACATGAGCCAGATTTACTAATTATCATCAGAGAGCTATTGTACTTTTAAAATAAATTTGGGTAATATTTGAACAACCCAACCAATGACTTACATATTTTTTATATGATTGTGTTTAAATGATTGAGTTTTGACAGTTTTTCACAGTTTTGTGGTTTGTCCATATTTGACAGAAAGTTTATAGAAGTGCACATGCGAAAAAAGTTTTGGAACTTATCTACTGACAACTAAGAACACAGCCACAGCAGCTTATTTTCATAATAATGATTGTTGAGCAAAAAGCAGCACAAATTAGGCTACAGACACAATCATATCCAAGGATGAAAATATGTGAGCAATTAATATATTTTACCATTAAAAAAATCCAGTAACCTGATGGCACAACCCTTAGTACACTGCATTGCATTGCTCAATTAAATACTCTCTTCTCATTCATTTTATGTCTGAAAGCAAAACTGCTTATGCATTAAGGCAAAATCACTGTCCATGTCTTTTCAACGCTAATGTTTCACTGTGTTTCTTTAGTAAATCCAGCCAATAGATTTTTAATGCCAAACAAGAGTTTGCATTGGTGCATTGGTGCAAGACATGCCAAGCCGACATCAACAAGCTAGCTGTGACAAAAAAAGTGACTGTGTTTTCCTCTATATCAGTCATGTCTGCTCCTGTCTGGATCAATAACATGCATGTGAAAACACCAAACGGATGACAACCAACTGAAATGAGAAAGTATATTCTGCACCTGCATGGGATTATGTATCTTTCCATACCTGCAGGTGGTAGAATCTGTATTATCATAGTGCTGCACACATACAAGCTGTAAACAACACAGCATTTACGTACAATTTCATTACAGTAATTATCCTTACCACAGAAGGATTTGCTCGTCAAAAATGTCTGATGATCTGATAAAGATCTGATAAAGGAATGTGACGAAATTGCAATTGCTCGCTTTAATGAGAGCCTAAAGAGAGGCGATTGTGTGAAACACACCAAACAAACTAACCTGACAGTCGCCCGATGTTGCCCAGCAGCCGATTGTTGGCTTGGTTAAATGTCAGTTGTTTTAGGTGAATAAATGTATCCCTTGACTCTACTTGACCCAATGTTTTTATAAAGCTCATTTATCTTTACAGCCCAATTGGTATTTTAACACATGCACCAAGACCTCATTTTTCAGCTATCTGCTTTAAAGCCAGAATGCATTTTACAAAACAATCTCAAACACAGTAGAGACCACCCTGTCTCAGCCCGTCATGTAAATCAGAGCCACCAGATCTTTCCACCAGGCTTTCCTTGGAGTACCATTGAAGCTCATTCATGTTGACCTAAATCAAGCCCAAACATTATAAGCAGCAGATGCCTGGCGTGGGACAGAAATCAAAACTTGTCTGGCTCCTGTACTACCTGACAGTCAGAGGTGAGCAAACGTGCCAAAAACACCCCACTCAGGCTTTCCTAGAAAAGCAGTTTAACCTCCCCAGAAAGCAAGCTCCAAATATACGAGCAAAAGAACATAAAGTATTTTCTTCCTCAGATCTTCAGTGCATATCCCAAAACGACCAAACAAACATGAGACATCTCTCAAAACTCATGTTTTGGTGGACAAAAACGCTTCTGAAAAAGATATCAAACAAAAAGAAGCTACATTAATTGTCAAACAGTCAAGACAATATGATCCAACTAAAACAGTACAACATCTATTTTTATTCTTGACATGGAGACATTGTGAAATGGAATCCCAAGCCTGTTTGAATTGCATGGATGGATTTTTCAAAGAGGATACACAAATATATATACTACACTGCATTTTATCTACTGGGAACCAGCTGATAAGTGAAATTTGTTCCTATAGCCTTGCTCAGAACATCCAAATCCAATTTCTGAAATCATATCATATTTAGCTTTACTCATAAGGTTGAACGACGAAAAAACCAACAACAATCTGATAACATAATAATCTAGCAAAAATAACATGTCAGCATGTTGTAAATCAATGCAAATATACTGTGGAGTGAAATAGTCATTTTTGTTTTGACTTCATTAACATGCAACAGCATTTTGGGGGGCTAAAAACAAATCATTTTTAAAACTGGTTTCAAAGTGCAGATGTGAATTATGTGTTCATTTAAAGCACTTAAAATGTGTTCATTTAAAGTCAAAGTAATTTTAGGCTGAGGGTCTAAACATTTTGTACATTTTACACTCTGGTCTAATATTTTGTACAGATTATATTTCATTTTTTGTGACCATTTACTATATATAATTAATAAACATAACAAACATAAAAATCAGCTTTTTTCATATTATTGCTGATATAGAGATTAATCTAATCTAATATTAACAGTAATCTAATATTGTCCGATAAATATCACTGGTCGATTCCAGGGTTTCTGCAGGTCTCATCAAGTCAAATTTAAGGCTTTTAAAGACCTTTTCAGGACCATTATGAATGAAATTTCTGACTTTCAGAATTCTCAGAAGGTTTTTAATTGCCTCATAAACAAAAAAAAACCCTAATTTAGTTATTTAAATATTAAATATATTAAATAATGTGTAAAAACAAGCAGGGCCTCACGGTGGCGCAGTGGGTAGCACGTTCGCCTCACAGCAAGAAGGTCGCTGGTTCGAGCCTCGGCTGGGTCAGTTGGCGTTTCTGTGTGGAGTTTGCATGTTCTCCCTGTGTTGGCGTGGGTTTCCTCTGGGTGCTCCGGTTTCCCCCACAAGTCCAAACATGCAATACAGGTGAATTGGGTAAGCTAAATTGCCCGTAGTGTATGAGTGTGAATGGGTGTGTATGGATGTTTCCCAGAGATGGGTTGCAGCTGGAAGGGCATCCGCTGCGTAAAACATATGCTGGATAAGTTGGCGGTTCATTCCGCTGTGGCGACCCCAGATTAATAAAGGGACTAAACCGAAATGAAAATGAATGAATGAATAAAAACAAGCAAACTCTAGTTGTATACATGCCCTTTTCTCAACAAATTTTCTTTTAAAAACAAATTGACAAGTTTTAAAAACTATAATAATAATAATAATAATAATAATGCCTCACGGGCAGCACGGTGGCGGAGTGGATAGCACATTCGCCTCACAGCAAGAAGGTCGCTGGTTCGAGCCCTGGCTGGGTCAGTTGGCATTTCTGTGTGGAGTTTGCATGTTCTCCCCGTGTTGGCGTGGGTTTCCTCTGGGTGCTCCTGTTTCCCCCACAATTCCAAAGACATGCGGTACAGGTGAATTGGGTAAGCTAAATTGTCCGTAGTGTATGAGTGTGTGTGAATGAGTGAGTGTGTATGGATGTTTCCCAGAGATGGGTTGCGGCTGGAAGGGCATCCGCTGCGTAATACATATGCTGGATAAGTTGGCGGTTCATTCCGCTGTGGCGACCCCAGATTAATAAAGGGACTAAGCTGAAATGAAAATGAATGAATGAATAATAATAATAATAATAATAATAATAATAATAATAATAATAATAATAATAATAATAATAATAATAAGCAGGTTGCTATAAACACATGGATAACTTTTAAACAAATGCTATTGTAATGAAGATAATGAAACCATTGATAAATAGAGTTAAAATTTGAAAGTTTGTATTGTTGGTGATTGGATGGGTTTTGGCACGATTGAGTAGCTATACGTGGACAAATGCAAATTAAGATCTGTTTAAAATTATTTAAGACCTACAACACAATATTTCAGTAAATGTAAGACTTTTTAAGGCCTAAAATGTTTTTGAAACAAGACTTTTAAGACCCTGCAGACACCCTGGATACATTAGTGCATCCCTGTTATATAATAATATGTTACTTATAGTCTCAGAATAATACTTTCTATATAAAACCAATTAATTTGTGATCAAACTAATGCAGATCAGGAGAAATTGCACTTTATCGATACTTGAATATATCACATACATTTAAAAGCAACAATCCATAAGGCAATTTTGCCTCCATATCTTAAATGATCGGCTATTTCTAACAGCTTTCTAAAAGGATTCATCCTATAGTACGTATTTGCACATGGATTTTCAAGACGTTGGTCCTGCTCGCACAATGTTAAAACAACAATTATTATATTATAGCAGACATTAATATAGCATGCTATATATCTGTGTCATTACAGCTGTTTTCACAGATCTTTGTGAATGGTAATGGTTTTGACAACACTGGCGTTTGTGCTGTGCTGGCATGGTGAAGGGGAAGTCTGGGCACCTGGTATCATTTCCTGCAGTCTGATTATGGGACATCTGTAAGTCGCTCTGAAGGGAATCCAAGGGGTTTGGAGGACTTTGGCAGAAAGTGGCCCATCCATCTCTGTCCTTTTCCTCCTCCTCCTCCTCCTCCTCCATCTTCTCCTGGTCTGAGTGGCTCTGCTCTTGAGGTTGGGGTTGGACAGAAGGATGGAGGGGGTCTTTGGGAAGGGGGGATCTAATCTGAGGGTCACTGAGTTGTGGATTAAAAGAAATGGGGTCTTTGGGGGAAGACTCATTTTGAGGAGACGCTCTGAAGTATTTAGAGTCAGGATCTATTTGCTGTGAGTCTACACAGTGAACATCACTTTCTGTTATCACAGCAGACAATTCTAACGAAAGGGTTTCACTCCCACTAAATCACACAACAACAGTGACGCACCCACAAAAACAACATACATGAGCAGGACAACGGCACACAACCGTGTCAAACCAGAAACAGGCGATGAAAGGAAATGACAGGAAAGGGAAATGGAAAGGAAAGTGTTATACAACAGAAAAGAGGGACAAAAAGAAAAAAACACACACACACAAAACAATTACATCATGTATTTACCATCTGTCGACTATACACAGAGATCAGAATTTAAAGTAACACGCCACTTTTTTAAATAAGCTAATTTTACTTTTTAAGCTAGTTTAGTTGAGTTTTACAATTTTTTAATTCATTTAGCCAATTTCCAGGTCTGGCGGGAGCACTTTTAGCTTAGCTTAGCATAAATCATTGAATTGGATTAGACCATTAGCATCTCGCTAAGCTAAAAAGTGCTCCTGCCAGACCTGGCAGTTGGCTAAATGGATTCAAAAATGGTTTAACTCTAGGGGAGCTTAAATGCTAGATAGTTTTTACTACATACTGCTAATCATTTTTTTTTTTTTTTTCTTCTATAGTACAGATTTTTGGTAATTTTATTTTACAATGTACTTGTCAAAGTAACTATTAATTGACAGTTTCCTTTTTATTTGTGATTTGTGCTTGATCTCTGCTCCGCCAACTTTTGAGGTTGAAAAGTTTAACAAAGTGACTTTTATTGGCAATTTGTGTGGTTTGAAACTATATATTGTCTGGGTTTGTCATGTAAAGTATTGTACAAAAAACAATAATGAGCTGCTAGTACTTTTTTATGGTATTTTGTGGTTTTACTTCCATTTATATAATTTTGTATACAATACACTATTTTAAGACAATCAAAAAATCAATAGAAGTGACTTTAGTAAGCTGTAAATTTAAAACTAGATAAAACTAGATTGCAGTTTAAAAACTAATTAACCCAGATATTCTACAGTAAATATTACATATACACACACTATAGGAACACCATTAAATTTAGCATTTGACAATTTAAACCAATCATAATGCCAATTGACTAAAGTGTGTTTTATTATTATTATTATTATTATTATTATTATTATTATTAT
>CAIGQW010000952.1:1462374-1473389 GCA_903798125.1 Danio choprae
TGTGTGTGTGTGTGTGTGTGTGTGTGTGTGTGTGTGTGTGTGTGTGTGTCGTTGGCCATGTGTGCTTGTGTATGAAAGACAAAAGTGGTTTGAAGGTCTGTCCTGCAACTACTTAAACAAGTAATTGTTCTGCCTACTTAAACAATTTTCAGATGCTAATTGAATTGTCACTTGGTAAAAGGAAGTCAAATTAGATTGATGTCCAATTGTGTTCGTGTGACATCCTGACAATCTCTAAAGCAATAAACAAAATTGCATATGGTGACAAACAGAACCAAATGTGGATTACATGTGTGATAGTTTGACAAATATGGTTTATGCCAACTGAGAACATGAAGCCACTGGAAAAAAATAGCTACTTTCATTTTAATCTTTCTGCTGGATTATAAGTGTATCTTCTGTTCTCCTTTAGTCGTTCACTCTGCAGATTCAATATCAAAGTTTTATTAGGACATGCCCTAAAAAAGTCTGTAACCCATGACGACGACACTATAATCAACAGAAAGACTTACTAAGGAGCCCACTGAAACCACACGGATCAATCCCGCATGATGTCACATCTGTGTGATGCGTCAAATCAGCCATGGCAAACTGCACATACTGTATGAATAAGGCATCTGTTAGAGCAATCTGTTGTTGTTTGGGAACTGGGATCAAAACAGACTGATTAAATATTTATTGATTATTAAAATGTAGCTAAAGGCACCTATTTTGCAGTGGTTCAAGTATTTTTATTTCACGACTCTACTTTAAGTACCTGCCCTGCATATTATCAGATATTATTTTAGGTTAGGAAATGTTTACTTCTCTATATTCTATTGAGAAGAATTCTAATTTTATTATATATTCTATACTTCTCTATATTCTATTAAAATATTGTTTTGCATACTTTCCTACATTTCATAAATGTAAAGTAAAATGTTCAGCACAGGTTCATTGAAAAACCTACTGTACTTTAGCCAACATTTTTGTGAAACCTTAAAAACATCATTAAGTGCAAGTTTAAGTGTATTTTCTATGCGAAACGTTTGCAACAGGGCAGTATGATGCAAGCAAATTCTGTTCGCCTTCATGGGAACTACAACTTGTGTCTGGAAACAGACTACGGGAGATCGCTAGACGACCAATCACTCTGAAAAGAAAGAAAACTGGGCTCCTTTGCCGTCCCCTGGGTGTTTCACTGTTGTTTAAAAAAAAAGAGCAGTTTTCTCTAAAAGAGCAGATACCCTAAGAGAGCAACACGGCCGAGCAGCGCGTCTTCTAGCCCCGGATGACAGACACGAGTATTGCATCACATGTCTGGGGGTCCAGCATGTGCACAGTTTTTGCCCTCACTGCGAGGGCTTGACTGATGCGCAGCTGAGGTCGCTGCATACTCTAGCATTAGGGTGCGCCACCCCTGTTGCTCCACGCAAGTCGGTTAGTGCACGGGCAGGCCTGAGGATTACAGTGAATTTAGAATTGTACATGTTAGCGTGTACGTGTTAGTCCGGGCTGCTTTAGCCATAGGACTGGAGATGGCTTGTCCCCCATGTCCGCGGCTGGACTGCTTAGATGGGTGTTACGTGGGGGCCAAGAAGAAAGTGAAGCCTTACAAGCCCCCCGTCCCCTTCTTCCTGGAGGTACACAGTGAGCTCACGCAGGCATGGAGTGTATCTTTTTCTGCCCAAATCTCGTGCGCTCCCACTGTCACCACCCTCGATAGTAGAGCAGCCAGGGGGTATGAGGCAATTCCTCAGGTGGAGCACACTATTGCGGTCAATCTTTGCCTGCAAGGCACCTGCACCTGGAGAGGTCCACCAAAACTCCCGTCCAAAGCATGTAGTCTC
Organism: Danio choprae; assembly: GCA_903798125.1. Lineage (NCBI taxonomy): Eukaryota > Metazoa > Chordata > Actinopteri > Cypriniformes > Danionidae > Danio > Danio choprae. Next base: position 1,464,204 of record CAIGQW010000952.1, read on the forward strand.
TCACGGCCAGAGCTCACACTGCGGCGGGCCAGGCTGCTTCCGCTCTGCACGCTATGCCCACCTACCAACGCTACCAAGCGGAAAAGTTGGCCGAGATGCAGGAGGCAAGATGCAGGAGCCTCATGACGGCCCCTCCCTGGTGCATTCCCGTGAGACAGGTCCTCCTCTCTCAGAGATGGGGCAATCTCTGGCACCCGCGCCCAGATCTCTGGGACCTCCATGTGTGGAGAGCGGGAGACTTAGGTGACTTACCGGCATCGGTGGTTAACACCATCACTCAGGCTAGAGCACCCTCTACAAGGCATGCCTATGCCCTGAAGTGGAGTTTGCTGAGTGGTGTGCTTCTAGCCGAGAAGATTAGCTCCCTCCACGGACGCCAGTGATATGCTCCACTAATGACTAATCACTGGCACCGGTGGAGCTGAGCTCTGCCAACTCATTTGGCATTCATTGGCCCTTTTTCTTTCTCTTCATAGTGATTGGTCGTCTAGCAATCTCCTGTAGTCTGTTTCCAGACGCACGTCTGCGTTCCCTATTCGGGGAACGTGGGTTATGTACGTAACCAGGACGTTCCTTTTCACACTAATGATATTTACAGGAACATATTATTGACCAACAAAGTATTATTTTTGTGCAGTTCTTTACAAATAAATAACACAAAACAACTTAAATGGGTGGCGGTTTGTTCCACTGTGGCGAACTGATCTGAAATAGAGAGTAAGCTGAAGGTTCTCAATATGAACAACTTTTCCAGCGTGGTCAGTTTGCTCTTTTTAAAACAAATTTTGCACAGTCATGTCTCTATTCTGTACTGTACAGTCTTTTTCAAATGTTCATGCTGTTACACTATGTCTTTTTTATCCATTTATATTTGTTAGCACATACTTATACACATATTGTATTTACTCACTAGTGCTATACATTCAGCTATATGTTACATTTTATTATTGTCAGTGGTTTTTACACTTGAATAATCATTGATATCAGTGTATGACAAGTTTGGTAATAAAATTAGACACTGTTTTGCAAAAAAAAAAAATTTGTCAATAAGTGCCTTTACTTTTAATACTTTAGTACATGTATTACAAATACTTTTACTGGAATAATATTTTCTGACCTTGGGTGTGGCTAGAGAAATTGAACTCATGGCTATGTAGTTTTTTATTTTATTTTCTCTTTATAAGAAAAACCTTTATATGGCAACTATTTCTCAGCTTTTGGCATTTTGCACAAATGCATTACTCAAAATATATACTAGCTGTCAAATTCTAACACATTTATTGTTTCAACCAGTACAGTATATACCCCATCCTCAGATGATCAGACTTTTATGTAATGTGCGTTAGGCTTACCATCGCTGTAGCCGCGGGCGAGCAGGCCGTCGGGCGAGGGGGTTTGATGGGAGCGTGAGCCGATGGAGTCCAGGCTGTCGAAGGAGTCGTCTCGCGCGTGCCTCGGCGGAGAGAGAGAATCGCTGCGTTCAGACTCCCAGCAGTCTATATAGCCACTGTCCCTGATGCTACGCTTCGGGCTGTCCCACTCCTCTGCTTCCTGACAAAAACACACACAGGTATAAACAATATCAATAAGTTTGCAATTTTTTTTTCTTTTTTGATTTTTATTACCTATTCTCACTTATTTCCATGTACTGACTCACAGAATTGACTGTTTATTGATTAATTGACCAAAATATAAAGTTGAAGTTGAATATACTTACAGCCTTATTGTCAGGGTGTGCATTTACTATGTGTGCAATGTATTTATCATTAGAGTCAGTAGCACAACACACACGCATTGTATTGTCAGTAGTAAATCCCTAATATGACATGAGAGACATAGGCAAACAAAGTCTTTTTTTTTTTTTTGATGCACAAAATTGTTCACAGAACTTTGTATGATTACAGATGAACCACTGAAATCACATGGAATGTTTTGACAATATTTTAGGTTGTCTTTGAGTATCTTGTCTATGGAGGATGAGGGAGCTCTCGGATTTCATCTAAAATATTTCAATTTGTGTTCTAAAGATGAGCAAGTCTCAGGGGATTAAAACGACATGAATGTGAGTAATTGACAACAAAATGTTAATTTTTAGGTGAACTAAACCTTTAAAGCTGAAATTGCATTTGGTTTTTTGGTTGTACTTAGTATACCAGTACACACACATTTTGCTTCTTGCTTCTTTTATGAATGGTTTGCTGAATAAACTGTTTTTGTCAATGGATTCAAAGAGAAGAAGGAAGAGCAGCAATGGATGAGGTGTGACAGATGAACTAAAGGAGAAGTGAGGTTTAAATAGCTGTATCGCTGTGACTGGCAGACACTGGCACTTAAAGGGCAGTTCTCTGATTAAAGAAATAACAGTGCGCAGCTCCAGTCAGCTCTTTTTCACTAGGCTGTGCTGTGTCACCAAAACACAAACCAGCCTTTCATTAGAGTCCTGCAGCGCTGTGACCAGCCCTCCATCGGTCTGTTTGCAACTATCTGACCAGATGGGGAAACACTTTTCATGCAAAGGACACATGACATGATGGAAAAATAAATTGCAGACTAGTGACATCATTGGCTGTGTCACATTGGTGTTTTTGAATCAATGTGATCAGTATGTTTTTGATCTACACAACTCTATAGAAAAAAAAGATGAGGTCTTCATACAAGAAACCTCTTCATTTGAGGTAGATTAAAAATAAATTATTGTAACACCTCACTATTAAACAGTGGCTTATTGCCTGCCCATTATTAATATATTGGCTGTTTATTAATACTTATAAAGTACATATTCTGCATGATCTTATTCAACATCCCTAATCTTACCCAATACCTAAACCCTAAACCTAAACCTAAACTACTGCCTAAATAACTATTAATAATCAGCAAATTAGGTGCTTATTGAGCTAAAAGTCATGCTTAATGGTGTATTAATAGAGAGAAATGAACCTTAAAATAAAGTGTGACCAAATAAATAATAAAAAAATGTACAAAACAATCTACTGCAGAAAACAACAGAAGTATTATTTGGCCAACTGATGTACATGTGAGATCACTGTGCTCTCTGGAGATCTATAAAAGACCTCAGCCCTGGTTGAGTCCAGTCATCTGAGCCCATCTGAAGAGCACATAAATGCTCTCTTCCAATAATGACCTCAGGAATGATGGACAGAGGTGGAGTGTTTTTCTCAGGGCCAAGACTAGACACTTAGGGCCAGATTGACTAATAGTTTGCACCAGTGCAAACACTCTGTTGTACAATATAATACATTACAATACTGTATTGTACAATAACGTGCTGTCAGGATTTACTGAACACACGCAGTGAAACATTTTGCTGGTAAAGACTGTTTTTGTTTAATTTGTGTCTGACTTTTTACAGTTATGTTTGTAGGAGTTTCTCTTTCAGAAGCAAATTGTATGTAAAGGTAGTATTTAAATAAACCATCCAAAAGTATTTATTACTAAGGTTACATTTACATTACAATGATGTAGCCAAAAACTGTTTTTTCCTTGCATTTAAAAAAAAAAGTTGCACATTTTCATGACAACATTTCCAAACTGGCCAAAAATGCTGTATTACATATGTCAGGTGAGTATTTAGCACTGTCACCTTGTTAGTAAGCAGTACCTATAAGAAAGTGATGATTTGTGTCTATGTAGAATCTGCTGTGTGTATAATGTGTCTTAATGTGTTTTAATGTGAAGTAAATTCACAATTTGCTGATGAAGCGCTAGTAAACACATACTCTGCCACTGTAGTGTGTTTGTTTGTGCTTGCCTTTAACCTACACCTAACATGTACAATGCACAAGCAAGACATCATCATTTTATAGACTAGTTGGATGTTTACATGGACATGATAATGGTGGCGCGTTAACTGTCTTTCTGTTCTAAAAACTCTGTTGTTCTCATAGTGTCATGTTTTTATGCAATTTTTCCAGAATAAAACATGAACTGAACTTTAATTAAAATCTATAATCTATTATTCTGATCCTAATCAAATTGATCAGTATGTGCTCAGAAGCAACCAAATACAGCTTTAGTTTTAAAGTGAATGAAAATGAACAGTGAATGAAAATGAACAGTGATAAGCCAATCATATGGATCACAGAAACTTCACAACAGCCATCGGGGGATGTACACTACAGTCCTTTTAAAAGAAAACAAAAGTTCTGGTATTGTGCTTGTTTGCTTAAAGGACAGGGAGGGTAATATTTAACATCTTTCTTTACAATACTTCACACAGCCTACATTTCACAACCTGTTCACTTTTAAACCACCCAAGAGAGACATAGCTGTGCTGTGATGAAAGCACATATGCTGCAAATAAGCACAACCTTTAAAACTACACAAAAATGTTGTTTATCAGATTAGCATTCCACAAGTACGTCAACAATCATATATAATCTTTTGCATTGATGATAAAAAAATATAATAAGTGGTTTTGGTTTATTTTTACCTTTCTCATCTGTGACAGCAGTCCCTCAAACTCTTGCAGGTCCAGGGTGGGCCCGTTGTATGTGGCGCTGCTATTGGCTGCTCGGCCCAGCCAGTAGATAGTGATCAGAACCTGAATGAACACAGTCAAAATATCCCTCAGCTAGTATCTTATATACATAGTGGGTTATCACAACATACAATACTGTCTATGTGGAATTCAGATAGGCTCTTTGTTGATGTTTCGGCATAACTTCGGTATAACTATAATTATATTATATTATAATTTAATCATTTTTAGCTTGATAAATCTTTTAGACCCTGCCTGAAAAAGAAGACACCATACCACAAGACTCCTGTTTAGAAAAATGCATGTGACATTTTCATGTTGTTTTACACATATGTGACCTTGGACCAGTCTTATGTTGTGCACAGGGATATTTTGTCCATTGTATGGGTCAGAATTATAGATTTTTATTTTGCACCATAAATCATTACAATATTAAGTAAAGATTGTCTTCCATGAACATTTTTACCTACTGCAAAAATATCAAATGTTCATTTTTGATTAGTAATGTGCTTAATTGAGAACACTTTAAAGGTAATTTCCTCAATTTATATATACATTTAACCATAAGATTACTGGTTTTCAAATAGTTGTATCTCGGCCAAATATTATCCACACTTATTCATTCATTCATTTTCATTTCGGCTTAGTCCCTTTATTAATCTGGGGTCGCCACAGCAGAATGAACCGCCAACTTATCCAGCATATGTTTTACGCAGCGGATGCCCTTCCAGCTGCAACCCATCTCTGGGAAACATCCATAAACACCCATACACTACGGACAATTTAGCTTACCCAATTCACCTATACCGCATGTCTTTGGACTTATGGGGGAAACCGGAGCACCCGGAGGAAACCCACGCTAACACGGGGAGAACATGCAAACTCCACACAGAAACGCCAACTGACCCAGCCGAGGTTAGAACCAGCGACCTTCTTGCTGTGAGGCGAACGTGCTACCCACTGCGCCACCGTGAGGCCCTATCCACACTTATATTACGGCTAATTATATACACACTATTCATCAATAAAACGTTTATTTCTTAAAAATTGTAGGTGATGTATAAAATTCACAAAAAATAACACTTGTGACTGGTTTTGGTCTAATCCACTTCAATTTTACATACAATAAAATTTTTATTTTGATAATGCAACAGTTTTTTTTTTATATTTCTTAAATGTATTGTCTTAATTGTAAACACACTAGTTTACAGCGCAGACAGCATTCACAGTTATTACTTAACACTTTATTAATATTATTAATTTCCTATTAATGCCTCACACACTTTACTTTCACATTAATATATCACATGGAACACAAGTGACACGTTAAACACATGAATTGTGTGGTTTTGGAACTTTTTGAAGTCAAAAATAATAGTGATCATTCATTCATTCTCCTGATGGCTTAGTCCCTGATTTATCAGGGGTCAAAACTGAATGAACCGCCAACTATTCTGGCATATGGTTTGCGACAACCCAGCACCATGGTGGGAAATAATAGTGATCATCACAGTGAAATTATAGTTTCTATTAGATGTCTACTAAATAAATTCTTTTTCTATTAATTTAACAGTTTAGAACTAAACTAATTTTTAGAATCTAAATACGGTTAAAGGCTAAATTAATAGAACATTTCAAATATTTTACAACAAGTCATGTTAAACAGAATGTAATAAAAGCATTTCTAATTTTAAAAATATTTAATTTTAAGGTCAATATCATTAGCTCCTTCAAGAAATATTTTTTTATTGATTGGCTACAGAACAAACCACTGTTGTCCAATGACTTGTCTTATTAACCTAACTTGCCTAGTTAACCTAAATAAGGTTAACCTAGCTAAGCATTTGAATTGCACTTTAGGCTGAATACTAGTACCTTGCAAAATAACTCAAATATTACTGTATGTCATGATGGCAAAGACTAAATAAATTATTAGAAAATATTAATAAAACTACTGTTTAAAAATATGTTCTCTCCGTTTAACAGCACATGGGATATTGTTTTAATAATTATAACAATTTCACAAGAGGACTAATAATTTAGCTTGTTTACATCAGATTGATTCAGTAGATATTACTTACATTTTTCAACTTCTTGTTGTTGTCTGGACTTCTGCAAGAAAGAGAACAAAAAAAATGTTTAATGCAAGACTTAGTGTAACAATATATCCAAAAAACAAAGTCTAAAAAAAAAGCAGCTGAAACAGAAATTAACCAGAAGACCCAACAATGTACTCGAACATCAGGTCATGCCTTTTAAACCATGCATTATTATTGGGAAAACAGTGTGAAGTGTTTTGACTGGCGTGACTTGACTTACAGGCTGTGGAAATGTGTTAAAAATGTAAACACAGAATATCTGACCAGCCCAAAAATCACATTAAATGACTGTGTGTCCCTCACGTTATTTGATCTCCAGACATTTCTTGATCTCGACCATTCCTTACGTTTCTTTTCTCTAACGTAACATTTATTATAAAATAAATGATAAAAAAAGAACAGAAAAGAGAGAGATAGAGAGACATGACAGGAGACATGAGAGATATGGTAAGATAAAGCTGTGCTTTCTGCTTTCCTTCATGTCTGTCGAATCACAGGACGGCCTGTTTTTCTAAGCGTTCCTCCTATAAGATGGGATTAGGTCGACACCACATGACAGATTCCAATATGTATTAGATCATTCTTCTGATAGCACCTTCTGTCTTTCTCTCTCCCTTCAACTGTCATAAAGTGTTTATTGTTTCCTTCAACAAGACGAGTAGCTGCATATTTCAGTTCTGCGCTCATTTCATAGATTTGTCTGTGATCCAGTGGAAAGTCTGATGGCTGACATATGAGAGAGAGAGAGAGAGAGAGAGAGACAGGTATGGAAAGAGACAGGCCGGTACAGGTGTGTGGCAGACACATACAGACACATCCAGATTTACAGACAATAAAAAAATGTTTTGTTTCTGAAATACATCCCTTGAGGTTATAGTACATATATTGAATGTACTGTAGCTGAGGTGAAACAAATGACGAAATGATCTTCTGTTTGACCTTGAGTGCCTTTTAATATTAATTTGAATAAAAATGGTAATATTATGAAATATTACATAAATGTTCATCATTAATGATATATATTATTCATGAAACTTTTTAACATGCAAATTAAGCACATTAACTGGAAAAAAAATAAGGCAGCAATAAGGCAGACTAATTAACTGCATGTCAGACAATGTCATGACATATTTTGATGAAATAAAACTTTTTTCATTATTATTTCTTACATTTCTTTCAAATACATCATTATAAACAGTGTTTTTTGGGAATGATTAGCGGGTGCCGTTCAATTAAAATAAACTCATTTGAATTGTATGAAATAAGTACTACATTTTAAATGTAGTTATTAAATATGTTATTAAATAGGAATGCACAATATTGCACATTTTCCAATTATCAGCCTCTTTTTGCCTGAGCTAATGCGATATCTTTTCTGTTTGTGTTTTTTTAAAGGTTAGTTTACAGAGTTAGTTAGTCCAGTTTGAGATTTTCATTCTCTGTAAGTGCTGTTAGCTTCTCACAACAAATTTAAAGCAGACTTGTGATTTTATGACCTAAATTGATGTTCCTAGTAAAAACTAACATTTTCTTTTCTTTCATTTTTATTACTATAACAGCAGCCCCTGAACACATTTGTCATAAGCCAGGGAATAGGACCCAGTAACAGTCTGCTTGGGAGCATTATTTAAAAGAAAATGGATTATTGGAGAAGATGTTGGATTGTCACATTCAATCCTTTTTATACTCTGAATAATACACCAAACAAGATTAAGCATTTTATGACATAACTTCATGTTATTTGTTTATTTTACTTTCATTTTCCTAGTCGACGGTTTGCTGCGGCCCATGTGCATCAGTCGTGTTACTGGTCAGGCATTAGAACCTGGAAGAGGATGTAAGGTTGGCAGAGGCTTTAGTGCTACACAAGTGACTGTCCTGAGGGATATTGTACACAGAGTTATTCTGTACTCAGATTTGTAGTTTCAAGTTGTAATCCACAACGGTTACTCTAAATCACTGGTAAAAGTTCATATCAGATTGCTGACCTGTTCTTACTACGAGTGCACCAGTAAGCGCACACACTCACTGCATGTGGGTTAGCCACTCCCACTTATTTACATTGGGGTATACACAGAATAAAAAATCTATTACGGTTGACAAATTATTCCTTTGTAACGTTACATACCATCACACTGCACAACTCTCATCAATGCCACTTAAGATTGTCTTATAAACGTCATCAAAAATTCCAGGCAAACATGGACATTAATTGCTGCATCCCAATTTGTCTAATTATACTGCATCCTAAAAGTTTTTTTAAGTAAAAAAGGACATATTTTTAAATGTGAAACAAAAGAGTATGCAAACTTTGTGACATGCTACTTACACATTAATGGACCATTAGGTTGCTTAGTTACATGGCATGTCAATCATCTTGACACATCATCCACATTTCTTTCATATTTAATTTCCTACAATATTGAAGCAGCAGCAGGCTAATCTGCCATTGGTGAGACTTTCATGCAGAGAAATCTCTCCAGGTGTTTGCATAATTATGCATTCAGATGTTAATGGCCAAACACATCCTTATTTATGTTTACATTGTTGTTGGAGTTGAAATATAATGCAGAAGACGGGATTTTCCGT
>CAIGQW010000952.1:1473489-1483489 GCA_903798125.1 Danio choprae
TATATATATACTCTCTGATTTTATATATATAATATTATCCAGTAGATTAGATATCAAGCATAATAACTCACAGTTGTAGTTCTAATCAATTGCACATTCAATGTATTGTGGGCAATATTTGGTTAAAGAATTTCTACCTGAAACAGTACACCAGCTGTGTAACTTTGTAATACGTATTTAAACATATCATGATTTGGGACACAGTAATTCTGTTAAATCAAATACTATTTAGGATGGATATGCAAATTGTCTGCAATTGTTTCTTTTATTTATGTTTTGCTCCAGACAGAAAAAATATATACACACAATCTAGCACTAATATCTACTAACTATCTATTATCAACAAACTGGAAACATATCCACATATACACTTGTATATCAAAACTAGGGCTGGGAAATACAAAAATCTCATATCATGATATAAGTCATCTCGATATCCTGATATCGATAAATATCACAATATTGTACATTTCTGTAAATTCAATCAATGGGGTATATGAACAAGGACTGCCAGCACAGGCGTTTCCTGTGAACTGTTATGACATTATTAACTCGCAATGTTTAAGATCAGGTTTGTTTAAAATCAATGCCATTGTCCCGAGCCACGTCTTTAAAATGTGGAAATTTATTTTAACCACAGAATTTTCAATGAATTTAGCTATATACCCATCATAATTCTCAGTTCGTTGAATAATATTGTAGAAATATAAAATAAATATAAATTAAATATAAAACACCCAATATTATATATTGCGAATTAAATTGCAAAATGTAAACATTGTATGCATTATTAATGTTTCTGTCTGCATCCCCGTAATGGCGTGTACTATTGTGATCATATAAATTATGAGAATGTATTTTGCGATACCACTACATAAACGATAGAGGAATTACATGAAACAACAGACTTTTTATATTGTCCATACAATATATACAGTAAAATATTGTCATATTCACAGGCCTATTCAAAACTGTGCCGATGTGACCCAAGCAAAACCACATGCACTAACAAAGAGAGCAGGAGTGAAATTTAATCTCGCTTGTCCACCGAGTCTGACAAAACCAGTCCTGTAAGCAAGACGATCTCTGAGATTTACAGTAGTTTCAGTGTGCAGCATCAGAAACGCAGTCTCCTCATGCCTGACGACTTATCCCTCACAGAGAAGAAACAAGCACACTCCTGATCTCTGAGCAGGACATCTGAGAAGACAGACTGTGCGCTGGACAAACACACCTCTGTTTTATATCAGCACGTTGTGGCTATGAGAAAAACAACAACACAAAAGCAAAATGGAAGAAGCCTGTATACCCTTGAAGCCTGTTAATGAGGTCATGGAGTCTACACGATCCTTATCAAAGTGAGGAGGACAAACACAGACTTCTATTGTTTTACATCAAAGTAATTATATAGTGGTCAACTGATTTGGACTTTTGATGGCCATTGCTGGCATCTGGCTCAAGATAGTAAAGTTTATATCACAAGCTGGCTCAAGATAGTAACGTTTATATCACATTTACTAAGTTTGAAAAATTATAATAATAGTACAAATTAGAAGAAAAAAAACAGATTTATACTTGAAATGCCAACATCTTAATTATGTTATCCTATTATTATAAATAATATAGGCTATTTTACAAAACAAAAAAAGGTTAAAGACGTGATGAGGAGCAGGATAATAGATATTAGAGTGTTGAATTTGTAGTAAGGTTGTATATTAGTAAGTACAGTATATATTTTGCAATACTTATCTTATCTAAAATGATGTTGCGTGAACATACTCTTTAATAAAACCGTTTTATAAAAAACAATGCAGCAATATTTGTCATCCATGTTCACTGAGAAATTGATAGAAATCTCAATTTTCAAAGGAAGTGTACTCATTCATGCTGGGCCAATAACATCCTGTCAATCCAAAAAAAATTGTTGTGAGAAAATGTGTGCTTTGTGTAAATAAAAAGTTTCTTGTGTGTTATTTCTTTGAACTGGGTGACAGTGTCAACAAAACAGCAGTTTGTACATTTCAAATGGCAAGGAAAAAGACAAACTTGTCAAAGCTAAAGCGAGTTCAGTCTGTCAATATGAATAAATAATATTCAAAAAAGATTAAAAAAATGTTAATTTAATCTTCAGGAATTAGTTAAAAAGTAAAAAGTTTTCTGTTTATGACTGAAAAACAATCACCAAAAAAACACACCAAATTATCGGTATGGTTTTTGGAAAATATCACTTAATAATCAGCTACTGATAACGTAACGCACTGTTCACTTCAATTGTATATTTTTCTACTGTAATTTATCAACTCAAATCAATTTATCAACAATTCACGCAATTGTACTTCACTACAAAATCTCCCCAATCATTCTAAAATATTAAAGTCTTTCCAAAAAGAACTCTATCAAGTCACCTGCTTAAACTGTTTTCATATTGCAATATATATATATATATATAAGATAATTCTGAACGATTCTTGACCACTTCAGTATTTATTAGAAAGTTCACTCAAAAAATGAAGATATTTTGAAGAACTTAACTGACTTTTCATTTCAATTTATTTTTTCTAATTAAAATTTTTTTATTATAATTTTTTAAGGGCATAGAGCTGTGGAAAGGGGAACTGTTCCTTTAAATATTAGATAATGGCTTGGAAATGGCTGAGAAAAAGTATGGTTTGATGATTTTTGCCATCAAAGTAAACTTACAATAAACAGTGCACAATAGTGACCCATTAACATAAAGGGCATAGCATTCAGAATATTTGTTTTAGCAGAAAACAATGAAGAGCATGATTGGTTCAAATTCTCCTCAAACTGACCTGTCTGATTTTTCTGTGAGTGAGAATTAAACAAAAGCCCAAAGTTGGCATCAATTCCCACACATAAAACCACACAAGCTGATAACATCAGAGTTACTTAAAGTCAGTTACTTAAATACATTTACAGTACACTGCAGCACGATCAGACTGTATTATGAAGCCATCAATCAGTTTTTTTAATTAGCTTGTTTTTGCAAAAATCTTCTGAAAATGGAACAGATACATTTTCATTTAACTGCTAATATATTTAACACCAAAACTGAATTTCTTGTAAAAATACTTCAGTTATTATTGTTCGATTTACAACTTAAAGCTCCATTGCTTACAGTGCATTAAGAAACAGCTCCACTCTTCAAACATACTGTATTACATCATTCAAAATTAAGCCAGAGACTCACCGAAAAAAAGTCCGCTTTTCTAAGTAAACAAGCACATATGGGCGTACACAAACACACACACATTCACATGATCAGAGTGTAATGAGAGGTTGATCTTACTTGTTGGTACGTGTGGAGGTGTCCTGTAGATCTCCAGGATCAAACAACTGCGAACCCTTCAAACCCAACTCCTCACAACCCTTCAGGAAGAGCGCCACATTATCCTAGACACACACAAACACACACATCCACACGTGAGTGGATCCTGCATGAACGCTGCGCCAACACTAACCACACACACACACACACACACACTGTTAAAGAGCAAGAGGGAGGCAAATCGACGCCAGTGGTTTTGGGCACATACTCTCTCTCTCTCTCCCCTAGTTGAAGGCTTGTTCTACCTGAGGTGCAGGAATGTCTCTCTCTCTCTTTCTTTCAGGTGATTTGGGCTCTTTTGTTGAAGTTTGCAACCTGAGCTCTGTTATCCGCTCTGTTCTGCTCTCTGGTTCCCAGCTCCTGTGAAAGAGCCCTGAACCCTCCCTTCACTTTCTCTCTTTTACATTTTTACTCTCCCTCTCTCTTTCTCTCTCTCTTTCTCTCTCTCTCTCCCTCTTCAGCGGACCTGGAAGGGTGGCACAGCTTCCTGTCCCAAGTGATTGTTGTGCCTCTGTTGTTTTGGAAGGACACAGCTTTTTATCTCATGCCCATGTGTGTGTGTGTGTGTGTGAATGAGCACTTTTACAAACACTTTAATTACAACAATTATTAAAAATAATTTACAACACTAGAATATTTAGTGAATTAATTTGTAAAAAGATAAAAAGTATATAACTCCTCATTCATTATAAAACACAGCTCAATATCACAACACCATTCAATCGCAAAAACATTAATCACATTTATCCATTTGTAGTAATCAAAATCATCAATAATTCTTGATTTAACCTAGTTTTTGAAGAGAGAGAGTGAGAGAGAGAGAGATGTGTTTGATTTTTACAATCACTTTTATTAACAAACATTTATTCATTCAGGAGTCACCCCAAAGGAATGAATTGTCAACTACTCTGGCATATGTTTCAAGCAGCGGATGCCATTCAAGCCGTAACCCAGTGCTGGGAAATTATTAACAAACTATTGTGTATATATATATATCTTTTTAGGGTAACAACTTCATTATATGAGAACAGACATTGAAAGCTTAATACAAAAATCTCAACAGAAGCTTTGAATTTATGTAAATATGATGTGACAAAAATGGCTATTAGTAGTTATAAAATTTTATATAAATGTCATAAAAATTTTTATAAATGTCATTCATTCATTCATTCATTCATTTTCTTTTCGGCTTAGTCCCTTTATTAATCTGGGGTCGCCACAGCGGAATGAACCGCCAACTTATCCAGCATATGTTTTACGCAGCGGATGCCCTTCCAGCTGCAACCCATCACTGGGAAACACCCATACACTTCCATTCACACACATACACTATGGACAATTTAGCCTACCCAATTCACCTGTACCGCATGTCTTTGGACTTGTGGGGGAAACCGGAGCACCCGGAGGAAACCCACGCGACCACGGGGAGAACATGCAAACTCCACACAGAAATGCCAACTGACCCAGCCGAGGCTCGAACCAACAACCCTCTTGCTGTGAGGCGAGAGCGCTACCCACTGCACCACCGTGCTGCCCTATTAAATGTCATAAATCTGTATATTTTCCCAGTGATGGGTTGTGGCTGGAAGGGCATCCGCTGCGTAAAACATATGCTGAATAAGTTGGCGGTTCATTTTGCTGTGGTGACTTCAGATTAATAAAGGGACTAAGCCGAAAAAAGAAAATGAATGAATGAAATCTGTATATATCTTTACAGTTTCAGTTTCAGCACTGGCCGAACACAAAACTCATTAGATGAAATAGTTGCAAAACCAGTGGAATCCCTCTATTATTTGACCATAAAGATCTACAAAAAGCGTGACATTGCATTGACAATTAATATATTTTCTTTATTCTGTTTTACTCATCTCCTCGTCTTCAATATTTTCACTTGCAATTGACATGCTGATTTTAACAGAATTCACATGAAGCTTTGTGCAAATTATAAAAAATAAATAAAGAAAAATCTGACTGTAACTGACATCCATGACAAATATACAGCAAAGAGTTAATATGTTTCAGGCACACCCACACATGAACAAACACAGATCCCTGCACTACTAATACACTCTACTTATTGGCATCTTCAGGGATCTCGGATCTAGGTATCGCCTTGGTCTTGCAGAGCCAAACATTGGACTATCAGTATAAAAGCCAAGAAAAGCTTCTCAAACACATAAACAAATCCAGAAGCTAATTCTTCCCTGGATATGCTCAATGTAACTGATTCCTAGACAAATACAGCACTATGTTTCCAGGTGGAATGATAAAAAACATTTTCACACTCCTGGTATGTAGCAGGCAAACATTTTGAATTTAATGCATACAGAAAAGGATTTTCTTTGTGATTTCAGCCACTATTCAACATTTCTTCTTGTATGTCATTTACCCGCTCACTTGTTTTTGAATTTCAATGAATCAATCAATCAATCAATCAATCAATCAATCAATCAATCAGTCAGTCAGTCAATCAAACAATCAATCAGTCAATCAATCACAATAAAAGATTGACCCCTTATTTTTACAATATTTTTTTATTCTTTATTTCCTAAAACTGTTGTTATCTAACTATGGCAGTGTCATTAGCAACATAATTTAATAACTGTACACAGAAGCGAACATTCGCAAACAGCAGTTTTGGAGTCATAACTTTAGATCTCAACTAGTTTATTGTAAGTAGGAAATGTTGCAATGAGACTAATATTTGGCTGTATTAAATGCTTAGTTTCCACTATTTCTTTAAAAAGACAGTGCTTGGTTTTTGGTAGAAATGTGGCATAGAATGCAGCAGTATGGTGAAGAATACAGCGAGACAGAAAGTAACACAATAAAATTATATGTGGAATTAAAAGTATTTTACTGTACAAAATATCTCATAATCTAAAAAGCTCCATTTAAAACTTTAACAAATATTTTTATAGTGTAAGGAGCTATTCAAACAGGACACATTTCTTTATTTATTTAGTCATTTAGTTAATTAGTTTGCTTGTTTGCTTGCTTCCTTGCCTGCTTGTTTGTTTTTTCTTTCTTTCTTTCTTTCTTTCTTTCTTTCTTTTTCCTTCCTGCCTTCCTTCCTTGGTCGTTTAGACTTTTTCTGTTCTACTGACCTGCACCTTGCATTTATAACCACAAAAGCACATCGATATGGTGTAGAATGCAACAAGACAGCAAGTAACGTTATAATTAATTGTACAATAACTGTAGAATAACGTTCAAATTTTATGTACAATAACTGAAACATTATTAAAACATCAATAATGTTTTTTGAAAACCATATCCCATAATCTAAAAAGCAACATTTTTACAACTTAAAAAAATATTTTTTATAATTTAAGATGGTTGATGGTGATAGGTTGCAGCTGGAGGGGCATCCGCTGCGTAAAACATATGCTGGATAAGTTGGCGGTTCATTCCACTGTGGCGACCCCAGATTAATAAAGGGACTAAGCCGAAATGAAAATGAATGAATGAATTTAAAATGGAAGGCTATTCAAGCTGAACAATTTTTCCTTCCAACTATGCTGCTGTATTTATTTACTTTTTATTTACTTTTTTGGACTTGATTGTATTCTACTTTTCACCGTAAAAACACATTCAGTGTGAATAAGCAGTCCCTGAGTGGCCAGCCAAAGTTATGAGAAACAATGCTAAACAATAGTTCCTTCTGCATTACAACTGCATTCTGTTTGTTTGTGCCAAACTCAGATTGTCCTGTTAGAGACAGACAGTACAGCCAGATGGTGATGTGCAAAGAACGCTACAAGAAATGTTTTTAAACTGATTCATTCAGCTTCACATGGACCAATTAAGCTAATTATGCTAATTTGGCAACTTTCAGTATTTTGACGGTTTTCAAGCTGAAACTGGGTTGCAGGGTTTTGTTTTGCCATCTCTCGTTTACAGCAAACTAATGGTTGATGATGACCATTGCTTTGCTTAATATTTTGTTCAAGCGATCAGACTGACATCATCAGAGAAGGAATGCCCTTCCATAGTAGAAGCAGATCTTCAGATCATAAAGATAATCAAGACAAGCATTTGCTTTATTTACTGTGGATTAACTTGCACTGCTTAATTATTGACCTCAAGAAGTTCCTTCAGAAACATGACAAACTGCCTGAACACATGTAACAACGCCAAACTGCAATTCACTCGCATTTCATCATTTACAATTACATGCATGACTGAGCTCTTGGGTTTCTGCAGCTGTCAGTGCTGGAAGAGCTGAATCCGGTAATTCAAATGACGTCTACGGGTACTTCTGGCGGTCTAAAGTAACTGTCATGTTCCCAGCCCATACACAGGAATCCTCCCTATTTTCCTTCACTTCCATCTTTACAGCCTCCACGCCAGGAATAACAGCCAGCACATAAACAATGCGCTGACACCTGCATAAAAAGGAGCTGGTGAGCAGACATAATATCGGTGGCGGAGAAACAGGACAAATAAGAAGCAGTTTTAAATAGAGGAGGAAATGGGCATTAGAAGAAAAAAGGGTTTTAGAACCTGATGAGTAGAACTTTTAGAGGCAAAGTATGTTGTTTCTGATTTACTAGTGTCACCTAGTGGAACTATAAAAAAAAAACAAACAAACAAAAATTGTGCAAACACATTGATTCATTAATAATCTATACTGTAACGTTCCTTAATTTCCTTTCATTTCTTTTATTTTGACTTTATTTTAAGTCTTTGAATATCAGTTACTCTTCTGTAAGTAAATTTGTATCTCTACATCAATTTAACGTCAGTCAGGGATGTGACGATGAACTCCAAGCCAGATGAAAATTAATTACAATATGTGACGACTCAAATCGGATGAGATACCAAAGAAATATTTTATACTGTATTTAGAAATTATATAAACAAATATTTTCAGAGGGGAACTGATTGTCTTTAGAAAGATTTAAGTGGTATTTTATGTTCATCTTGCCTCTTAATACACTACACATTAGAACCAATCCCAATTCTATCCTATCTAATCTAGTCCTTCCATTTCCCCTATCCTCTGTATTAACAAATTCACATAAAGGGGTAGGGGTGTCCTAATCCTTTTATGCTTGCCGGCTGGCATTAATAAGGATTTTTGCAAAAAAACAAGCATCTGATTTATTACATTCATAATATTGTTAATTTCAGCAGTTGATACATGATACATCTGAACATAGCAAATGTTTGGGCAGAGAGTTGGGCAACTTGATTGTTTGTCTTTGTTGGAGTTTGTTGGAAAATCATATTACACTGATCTGATGTTCAATTTTTTCATGTTATTAACCAATGCAAAATATTCCAGAAAATATTTTTAATGCTGATAACCCGAAGACTTGACAGAAGAGACCAGTCTGTCAGAAAAAACTGGTGGCAGTGAATTAGCTTATTACAGCATGCCTGGAATAACATTAATGTTATTTTCTTGTGGTTACATTCAAGAATATGAGCACTGTGTAAATACAGTACAGTTTCGTGCTTCTTGCAACATGATCCACCAGTCATCCTGAAGAAACCCAGAGGCTCATATGCTTTTAAGAGGAACAACACATCCAAATACAGTGCAAAACAACTTTGCGAGCGAATAATCTGTTAAACATTACTGTGTTTGCACCTAGAATGACTACCACAGACGACATCTCGTGTGTCATACAAGCTAATGACAAGATATGATGATGTGTGCATGTTTAGTAGTGATCTTCCAGTTCTTAGGGTAATTGTTTCATCCCTACTCCTTCACACTCTGTTTCAAGAGCCAAGGGTGTAGGTGTAAGGGTACAAAATAGAATTGGGATTGGGCCTTAAAGTAGTGTTTATAAGTACAGCTGCTTTGTTTACAATGGTAACCCAGGAAACACTGCAGTGGCTGCCTGACATTTTAAGTGGAAAGAGTACAAGCAAAATCTTACTTTTATTTGTGTGACTTACTCATTTGACTTGGGGTTTGTTTCAAAATTATATTTCCGTTTCATAAAGAAAGGTGCTGCAATAGCATAATAAATGGACACTGTCACAGAGTGAGCCTGTGACAATCAGACTCCGTACATACACACACCCACAAACCATGTGCAACAGCTTAAATCTCTTGAATATCTCTTGTAAATATAGCCTGGTTTTCCTTGTCTTTTATTTTTTGTTTCTCTGTGTTCATTTTCCATTTTTTCTTTATGTTTATTGGAATATAACTCATTGCACCAGAAAATAAAATTCACATTACTTAGAGACACCTTTTCATTTACTTTGCAATATCTTTTATCTCACTTTGTATTAAAAAAAAGTAAGAAAATGTCATTCTGATATCAAAACTGTGAATCAAATCAAATCGTTAGTTGATTGAATCATTACATCCCTTGCCAGTCATGGTCCCACATTGAATATATATAAAGATTGTGTCCTAGTTTGAACTTGGAAAGTTTAGTTCAGTAGTACAAACTCACAAACGATGTGTTAGTTCTTTATCCTATTTTTTCACTTTTTCCAATTCATTAAATGTACACTTACATTTATATATTTGGCCTTACTTGATTGCTCTATCAATTAAGCAAGGATCCTGAATTGTTGTGTATAGTATAGGGAACAATCTACTGCCTTGTGAGACGTCTTACTCACAGTATGGGTACTATTTTAGCAAATGCTTCTATTTCTATAAAGAAAATGACAAATGAC
>CAIGQW010000952.1:1499495-1511052 GCA_903798125.1 Danio choprae
TATCAGCTAAGCAAAACCATTATTTTGAAAACATATCAGAGGACCACTTGAAAGGATCTGATTTTGATCATTTCATATAGTAAGGCAGCTATAAATATGCTATTAAAGCAGACATTTGACCATCATGTAGAATTTTATAGGAAGAGATCACCCAAAAATGAAAATTTACTCACAATTTACTGAGTTTTTCTGAGAATTTAAAAGTGGTTTGAAACCTTTGAGAGTTTCTTTCTTTTGTTAAACACAAAATCAGATATTTTGAAGAAATAGCTGAAAAGCTGAAAATCTGTAAACATTGACTTCCATGGTAGGAAAGACAAATACTATGGAAGTCAATGGTTACAGGTTTCAAGCTTTCTTTAATATATATATATTTTTAACAAAAGAAATGAACTCAAAGATTTGAAAGTAAAGGGTGAGTAAATGATGACAGATTTTTTTATTATTATTATTGGTGATCACCTTTAACTCAGTCAATTAAATAGACTGATTTGTTCTTGTTAACTTTACTGGTTATAAACATGACTGCGTGACATCACAGGTGTGTATCTTTCTATACCTTATACACCTCTCCATTGTTGCATTATATACAATATTCAATTCAGTTACCTGGAAATGTATGAAACGGCAGCTTGGTATTGGCAAAAAAATAAATAAAAACTGACACTATGATTGAAAAAGGACTTTTGTTTAAATTGTATTTATTTATTTTTGGGAGGTTATTCTTTATAAGAACAAACCTCCTTCGGTAACTGTAAAGTTTAAATTTTGAGTTTAAAAGAAGAAGTGCAAAAGTTATATCTATATCTTGCATGCCATTTCACAATTTCAACATTATTTCTATATAATAAGTATCTAATCATTGCCATCCCTAATATACACATGTATAAATAATCAGCATTAAATATATCATATATAATACATCAGTGTATCATATACTGTATTGTATCACCAATTAATTAGGAAACAAAAAAGCAAGTGTAGCTCCAAAGAGGCAGATGTGTCCAAAGGCCTATGATATGATAAAATGTTGTATTGCCAATTTACATTATTGTCCAATCTGTTAGTTATAGAGCAAAGAATGTTATTCAGTCCAAACACTGAATGCCTCAAACAAGTTTGGGAACATACATAAAACATCTAAAAACTGTCCAGAAGTGCACTTACATGTCGGTGGAAGATTTCACAACCATTTTGTGAGCCCGATGAACCACTTACAACCAGTTTTACTTTGTCCAAAAACAAATAAAGAATATTTATGACAGAAATGTCCATCATAAAGACAGCATACTATTTTCCTCCAAATAGAAGGTTTATAAACAGTCAGCTTAAACTTCTGTGGTGTGGTGCAGAGGTCAGCCGCAGACTCATAGATTCACCTCAACGTTGACCCATCAACCCATCAAAACTACAGAGTAGCTTCTGGCAGATGCCTGACATTTCACAATCAAAAACAACGGTGCAGGTCGTCCCGGGCCACTCAATTAGTCGGTGGAATGCATCCCCTTTGCTGCTGCACATGGAATGCATCCCGGTGCGTGTCCGCATTGTTTCCCTAAACAATAAAAAGATGTTTCCTTTTTTCTGCGACTCTGCTCCCGGCGGACGTTTTAATGACATAACACAACCCATTCTCACGCATCCGTGTCCAAGTTTACCACTTCCCCACCTTTGTTGTGCTCAGCAGGGGGCTCCTGTTTGGCACAACAGAGAAAACTGAGTAAACTGAGCACAGAGATTTTCTCATATATACTTTTCTGTATAGATACTTGACTAAAGTATTCATAAACAAAGCTGAAAATGAAATGTAAAATTATGATGATGATATTTATTATACATCATAGCTCTATTTAAGTGATGTTGATGCGCTGTACTAGCCTAGAACAAAAAGAAATCATTTTTACTAGGGATGCAATAAAATGAAAATTCTGTGCCAAAACCAAAAATGAGGGATTATTAAATAAAACGAGTTTTTAGTAACCACATTTTGATTGCAAAGTTTTACTGACAAGTCCTAAGTCGTCATTGTACTAGCATTGCCATGACAGCACAGTAGCAGTATTGTAAGCAGCAGGAACAAGTTTATTACACAGAAATGTCCTGTTGGTGCATTATTTGAGTGGACTTTGCTTATCTGATGCGTATGAGTAGTATGGGGGTGACTTGGTGGCGCAGTGGGTAGCACAATCGCGTTGGCTTCCTCCGGGTGCTCCGGTTTCCCCCACAAGTTCTGTGCTGTAGGTGATTTGGGTAAGCTAAATTGGCCGTAGTGTATGTGTGTGAATGAGAGTGTATGGGTGTTTCCCAGTGATGGGTTGCAGCTGGAAGGGCATCCGCTGCGTAAAACATATGCTGGATAAGTTGGTGGTTCATTCCACTGTGGCTGATTAATAAAGGGACTAAGCCGAAAAGAAAATTAATGAATGAGCTGTATGTGCATACACTATCAAAAAAAAAAAAGTAGAAAATCAATCACAGGGGTGGTACATTTTCAAAAGGTACACTTTTGTACCATATAGGTCCACATTTGTACCTTTAAAGGTAAATGTCAATGCCTAAAACATACAAATGTGTACTTCATAGGGTACATTTTTATAGCTTTAGTGTACTAAGTACCCATATTTGTACCTTTAAAGTACCAATGTGCACCTGTAATGTACAAAATCGTCCCTTTTGAAAAGGTCCCGCCCCATTGACAGGATTTTTACTATTATTTCTGAGAGAGCATGTAGATAAGTAAATGTGTACATGAACAGAATATCCACAGAGCAGAATATTGAGCTATTTCGATGGCTATTTGACAGTCTGCTTCGCTGCTCTTGTCCTTAAGTCAGTGGAGCATCAAACCGCCCTTGCATAGTGCAAGCCATTAAAATGAATAGGTTTCATAGCACCTGGCAAATAGCACATAGTTTTCTGCACCTGGTGTGAAAGCTGCTTCACACTGCACAGTGTCTACAGCTGGAGGGAGTGAAACAAAAAATGTTTTGTTTTGTTTACTTTTTTTTAATCTCTTACGGTTAGGGTTAGGGATAAGGGTAATAGTTTTCAATAATTTTCATGAATAAATAATTGCCAATACTTTTTTTTAACAGCTTTGAACAGTTCATTATTTAAAAACATACTGATAATGCTCTCATAAAGCATATCTATATGTTAATCACAAAAACACAAAATACTGTTAAAGTAACACATAACTAAAATAATAAAATAAATCGTAAGGAATAGGGACATATATACACCACTATACACCATAATATCCAGAAATTGTGAAATAAAAATGAGCCAGTGCATATCACTGATTTTAAGGATATACATGTAAGATTATGTTTGAGAAATAACAATAATAATACTAATATTGCATTTTTTTTAGCATGGTTTTTGTTTTGAATGGTTACTTAAGTGTATAGTTACACCCCTAGTAATGCAACAAAATAAAAAGTATTACAAAACACAACAATGGCGAAAACTGCTAAAGAAAAGGAATATAGGAATATTATTTGTTTATAAAATAAACAGGACTGCAATATGAAATTATACTGGATAAATATACAGTAAAAAGCTATTTTTATGGGACTTACACACAGTGAAAACAACTAAAACAACAACTAAAACATCATTTTCACCTCCTACTGATCTAAACCAATTTTCATGCAAATTCCCTTAACACTACATGACCTCACTACCCAGTCATGTTGCGTCCTGCTCTGATAACCTGGAAACCTCTCGCAAGTTAAATATGGCAATTGAGATTTTCCCCAGCATCCAAAAAAATCAAAGGTTTACCCATGCACCTCCGGGCTGATGTTGGCGTACGAGACTGAAAAGCTAATAGCTAACCTTCTGAAGGAGCTTCAAGGCAACAGGTGTGTCCAATCAGAGTGGATTCCTGCTCCTGCTGAAAATTACTTAATAACACCAATCAAACACACCAAAACAGACCTGACCTGTTACCATGGTAAACTCTAGATCCTTTTCCAAGACTACCAAACCACAAAATGGAGAGGGTTAAAACTGGAGTCTGAACACCCTCATCAAGTCTGCAGTGGGACATCAATCAGTTATCATGCTTCATTTAATTACTGAATAAGTTTCCATGAACAGAAATTGTGAAATCAGATTACTACACACACTGAAAAAAAGGCCATCATTCCTGCGCAATCCTGGCCGCCAGCCCATAATCCAACTAATTCACTTTAGTTCAATACTTAGCAGCTAATCTCTCCATCCTGATCACCACTACAATGAGAAAAGAGTTTATTTCTCAGAGGAACGTGTGAGTGGTTATATCTGAAAAGTGAAAACCTTTTTTAGTATTATAAAACCTTATATATATTTATATACATATATAGTCGGGGGGATTCGGGTAGATGGTCGGGGGGTTCAATTTCACTACATGTAAAAATGTATGTGACAAATAAAGGCTTCAATCAATCAATCAATAAATCCAATAACAATAAAGTGTGCTGATTCTTTTGGAGATATTTATATAGATTTTTTGGTGGGACTTTCTTTTTTTTTTTTAAAAGATTTATTTTTGGCCTTTATTAAGTAGATAGGACAGTATTTAAGACAGGAAGCAAAGTTGGAGAGAGAGAGGGGGTAGGGACGGGAAATGTCCTCGAGCCGGGATTCGAACTCGGGACGCCCTGAAGTGCTACTGCACCATATGTCAGCGCGCTAACCCCTAGGCTATTGTGCCGACTTGGTGGGACTTTCTTACTGTATTTTATTAAACAATATTTTGCTGAGTGTGTTAAATAAATGCCAATGTGCAATAAATGCAACAATAAAACCCAGTAGCATCACTAAAAGCTAGCAGTATACTTTAAACAAAGTTATCTTTTGTTCTTCGTTTGAGGGGAAACAATGGCTGTGAGTGATTCTTAAATCCTGATAATCAATCTTTTAGTCTATTCTGTTGTGAGTAGATTCATGCACTATGCATAATTTGTGATAATCACAATAACAAACAAATTTTCAGCTAAAAAAATTGATCAATTAAAAAAAAATAAATAAATAAATAAAAAAATTTACTAATGTATAGTTTTGAATGATAGTTGACAGTAGTTTTGAATGTTAAAAGTCTTGTATGAAAACCTAATTTAGACCCCATATATTTCAATGTATCAGAGCTGGCACCATGTGTGTTTTGGGAAGAAAAAAAAAATGTTACAATATATCACAATTTTGGCATTTTAGACATGCAGACAAAATGGCATTGGGAAGGGAAATGGGAACAGGACCAGAAAAAGACCTCAAGCTGAGACTCAAACCTAGCTGCCCCATTTTGGCGGAGTACTGCGAAAAAGACTATGGCTCGGACATATTATTCATGGCTTTCTTACATGTAGTCTTCTCGAAGACATTGATAAAATGACTCGACGCATGTCATTGTTATGACTTATTATAAGTAGCACTTGCTGCGGGAGGTCACCCATCATTCTGTCAGACAGCTGAGTAGTGTATGGCGGAGGAAGAATACACTCTTTCTTTCTGCTGTCTGAAGAGCACCAGGATCCATGCGGTTCAGCCAAAGGTTAGAGGCGCATCCAACTCACAGTAAGAGCTCTCAGCACTCAATGCAAAGAGCTTCACTTCTATTCTCTCCTCTGACAGCAACTGGGGTGGAAGACATCCAATACCAAATGCACAGAAAGACAGACTGCTGGAGGAACTCAAGATACAGTAAATTCTTGGTATCCAGAAATGTTCATCATTCAAAATTTTACATTTGGAAGCTTTTTAATTAAGTATCCGAACTGATTACACTTAAACCGCATCTTTTATTTAAAAAACTTCAAAAAATGTATGCAAAAACTGAATTTTAATGCATTAAAATTAGTGATATAATATTTCTGAGAGAAGTTTATTTATCTGAATAATTGATTTACTACAATAATAGTACATATCAAAAATAAATCTTATAGAAGATGTTCAATTTTACAGTTTAGTGTCCTCTACAGGACCTTGCTCGTGCACTTTTATTATTAGGTAAAACAACTTAAAACAGTTTGTTTGATGACAATAATGCATTTGCATCATTGTAAAAAAACAATTAGTTGACTTTACTTTAAAAAAACGTGAGTTTTTAAACCTGTTGCTTTTAAAGCAATTAGTTGACTTTACTTAAAAAGTATTGTAAACCTCTTGACTTACAATTAATAAAGTCACAATGAAATCAAAATGAAATCCGTTCTGGTCACATGGAAATGCCTTTTGGGAGCATTTGTCACACCCCCTGCACGTTCCATTAGCCCCGCTCACCATTCACACTCTCCAGCCACTACACACCGCACTCAGTCACCAGATTACTAATCACACACACCTGTGCACTAATCACATTCACCTGCTCCAGCCATCACACACTCACTATATAAACTCACCCTTCCCGTTCACTCATCGACTGGTATCATCTTCACATGGTCGCACTCTCTCCGTCTGCTCATCCTGATCATCTGCCTAAGTCATTTTCGTACTGTTGTACCCTCGAGACTAACCCCTGTCATCGGCTTGCTCTACACTAAGGGAAGTGACTCTCATTGACTCTGCATTGACTTGCTTGCTAGCACCTCGGTGCGAAGATTATAAGTTGTGTTTAAATAAACTGTGTGAACGAATCCTTGTCTCTGCCTTCTGTGATTCGTGACACTATCAGTGTGTGGCGCATCTCTGCTCATCCAATATTTTTTGATTGGATTCATGGTCAATTCCAACAATCCTATCGGTTCCCAAAGGATGCAATTATGAACTGTTTCAAGTGGATGTACATCATGATAGAGGAAAAAAGGGCAATCTTCTGTTTAATGGCAACTTTAAGTATAAACTATGCGCATAATTATACAAATTAAGTTAGGTCAATATATGATATTCCAATATATTCTTGATATTCCAATTCTAAAATATGAGCATTGCATAGTTTGAACAAAGATAGAAGGCATTTCATGTTCTAAATCATTTCATATCACTTGATATAAAAGTATGAATTATGGGCACTCTCAAATTTGCAGTCTGAGCCTGTCAGATTCACAACATGCAAACTTTTTCAATGAAAGCAGATGTCCGTTTCACTAGGAGGAGTGCAGAGTAAACTTTACAGTGACCTCCACTGTGTGACGGACGTGAATAAAACATGTTGTGTAGATTCACTCTCTGTGCTCAGATGAATAATAGATGGTGAAAGAGTGAACATGAATTAAAAGAGGTCAGGAAAAAAAATATCCAGGTCTGCCCCAAGGACTGATGGGAGAGGACTGGAGGAGGCTGGAGAATTTCTGCCCCACTTTCTGTTTTTAGATTCACACAGATCTGCAGAGCCACACCTAGATTTACCTCAGATGATGAACAAAACTTTAAACCTTACATCAATATCCCATTCCAACATTCCAGACTGTTCAGAAAGTATTAGCTGGCACACATTTCAGATCCAGTAAAAGTAATTCTCCATGGCTGACATTGAACAATAACAAATCTAATGATGTGGTAACACAAAACTTCACACTATATTCACTTACATTTCATTTACTGCTTATTGGCACAGCACAGAAACAAACTCGCAAAGTATGTGACAAAACTAGACAAAAGCATCCAATAACAACAGATTGTCCTCTTAAAGATTTCAAATGTACAGTTTGCAATGTTGTAGAGCAGGTAACAAACTTGAGCCTGATAACTTCAGCTATTATATACGATTTGATAGACTTTCATCTCTATTACTATGCTGTAAAACAATATTTGTTTATTACAGTTTCCAGTATTTTCTTATTCACATGTACTTTACAATTATTTACACTTGCAAATTTAATTATAGGTTCTAAATTCTGCTCTGCAAATTTTTTATGTAGAAACTTTTATTGACATTTTGAGCAATCTAAATCAATACATTGTATATGAAATAATAAGTCTATAAAATAACAAAACAAAAGTAGTGACAAAATAAGTACTGTAATGTACATGATGTAATGTAATAAACATTAATAAATAAATGTAATAAATAAATATATGGTTTCAAACTACAAAAAACAATCAAATTAAATTTTGTTAATCATACACAGTAGATTGAACAGAATATTACATACAGAATATATGACACAATCATACAACAGTACTAATATGTGAACATGATGATGTGAAAAGAGTTATTTTGGTGAGTAAACTGAAAATGATATCATAATTTACATTTGTAAATGTAAGTTACAACATATTATATTAAATATATTAAATAATACTTTATTTTCACATTATATTATACAATACATTTCCCAGAGATGGGTTGCAGCTGGAAGGGCATCCGCTGCGTAAAACATATGCTGGATAAGTTGGCGGTTCATTCCGCTGTGGCGACCCCAGATTAATAAAGGGACTAAGCCGAAATGAAAATGAATGAATGAATGAATGAATTATACAATACAACATAAAGTTTTTTGGGATGGGGGGTAATATGAATGTTATATGAAGTCAAAAATGTATTTGTTTACATGAGATCCAATCAAGCATACAGTATTAGACCTTGCACAAATGTAACGCATGTAATGCATAGCCAAGGTGTGTGTTCTACTCTCTCATGACTGACAGGAACAGGAGAACCTGCAAGAGTTTAAATAAACAAACTCAGGCAGGGCCGAACAATAGAAGTCTGTTAGCGACCCTGACAAGTAATGACAGATAATGATGAGCTATTACTAGTGTATTACCCAGAGGAATCTTCGCTCTCCTTGCCCAGAGACCAGAATTATTACTTTATACAAACACTTGAAGCAGTTCCTGCAATGTACGCCCAAGAGCAATGGCTATTTTTTTCCTGGAGGTTTCAAGACGTAGAAGATAAGTGGATGTTTTGCCTAAAAGCTCTTAACTAAAAAAGAAATCATGAATGGAATGTTTTCTGAGTAAAAGAAGACGACTTGGGATCCTTCACATACAGTAGTAAAATACATAGTGCTTGATTTGTTTTGAGTGGAATCAGAGTAGGCTAGAGGGAAATGCCCTGCTAAATTGCAGGCTAGCAATAGAAGCTATCTGCAGTTTACTGACAGTAATTGCACTTAAGCCACAACCATTACCATGTGTCTATATTTTAGAAATGTAAAATAGAAATCAGAATAAACAACCCAATGAGAAACAAATTATTAGAGGTTCTGGCAAAAAAAAAACTCACTGCAATTTATTTCTTCAAATGTTATATACATTATAATTTCAAATATTGTTGTTTTATTTGTAGCTTGAATTACTTGCATCAATGAAACACTAAGAAGGGTTAAAGGGATAGTTAACACAAAAATTAAACATTTCTCATCCTTTACTCATACACTAGAACTGAATATCTTTCTTCAGTTGAAAGAGAATGTTGGAAAAAGCCAGCCATTGTCATTCAAAGTAGAAACACAGTACTATAAAAGTCAATGACTACTGCTTTCTAACAGTGGTTTTGATCGCTAGGCATGTTTATATCTGAACTATAACCAATTATCCAAGCACTTCTGTGACAGTTTGAATGTTTGTAACAAAGAAATAATAATAATACTGTTGAAAACATACATACATGCTGATTTCAATGTACCACACTGATTGTCAAAAGTTTAATAAACATACAGTGAAGTATTTCAGTTCATCTAGAAATCATTGAATCAAGATTGTGATATTTTTATTTTATAAATTGTGCAGCTCTATATGATGTTCACATATAGACTCCGAATTAGACCATTCTATGACATTTAGCACCTAAACATAGCGCCTAAATGATTCTTTATTGATGAGGTGATAGGGTGATCATGTTGTACAAATCTCACCTCTTCACAGTTTACAAGGTGTAATTATGAGTTCAACCACATTATGAACTCATTATGAATTATGAATGCTTCATACAGTTTGAGTGTCATAATTACAGCAATTGTAGATCAGTAGGTGCATTTAATTTAATAATTACTATAAATTACACTTTGCTGAAAATCAGTATTGTGGATTACAATTACAATAACTGCGTAAAAACTTCATCTGCAATAAAAATGCAACAAATAATACTATATATCTATAACAAATGTCTTTATACTGAAATGCAGTTTTTACTGCTTGTTTAAGGAACATGCTCGTCATCTAATAATAGTTCCTTAAATTTATATAGCACTTTTCTGGACACTTTATGTTGGGAGGCCATGATGGACAGAGGCCAGAGGGCAAATTTGACATCCTGGCCTCTGTTTAACGTCTCATCCGAAAGACGGAGCTCACTGACAGTATAGTGTCCCCTTCACTTTATTGGGGTGTTAGGACCCACACAGACTGCTAATTGAGCACTCCCTGCTGGTCTCACTAACACCACTTCTGGCAGCAACCTAGCTTTCCCATGTGGTCTCCCATCCAGGTACTGACCGGGCGCAGCCCGGCTTAGCTTCAGTGGGCAACCATGTGAGTTGCAGAGAGCTAGCTGCCGGTAAAAAACTACTCAAACTGTGTTATTCTGACAGAAAAGTCATTTACACCTTTACTAATTTACAAATTACCAACACTTTAACTGCAATAAAAAATGCCTGAACCAACCAAAATTTTATTTGGTTTGAAAGTGGTAGTATAATTTTCTATTAAACGTTTTCTTAGTCTTAGTCTGAAAACTGAAATTGGAATCTTTTACACATACAAAATGACATATAATGGTGTAATGAAATTCTGTAGGACACAAGGAATGAGCTGATGCTGTTTTTGTTGTTAAACTTTGTGTCAATCTGTTACATTTTGTCTGTTAAGTGGGCCAGAACAGCGTTGTCTCTTGAGTATCTGCATATGTCTTGTTTTTCTTGTTCTTATTGTCTCATAAATAAAGACCTAATCTGCTATTAAAACAAATAAAACCCTATATATTTGCTCAATGTGCACATCAAGAAATTATTTCGGATTTAAAACTCCTTCACTTTTTGATCAAAGTATCATAATTTCTATTACCACCTTAATATTTCTTCCCTGTAGTACAATGTTTATGTAATACGTTTCTTTAAGGCACGTGCCACAGACTCGTAAGGCTCGTAGGGTTGCATGCTTCGTAATGCCAGAAGAGCACGTAAACTAGAGATGCATGCCCACCTACATCTCCATACGCCAACACACGCACCAGAGGAACAGATCGCTTGAGAAAACCTACAGACATGCAATAACTGCACAATCAATAATGAACTGAATGACTCAATTAAAACAAAAAAAAGACACATTTTTCACAGTTCTCATTCACATGTCACATTACAAGCTTTTATCTGAGGAACAGAATGGCACGTTCACACAAATGTAGACAGAATGACAGCGCTGTCATCGCTACGAGACAAATACATCATGACTCCATATCCAAACAAACAACCTCATAATGACAGGAGAAATGGTGTGTACACAAGAAACACAATGTGCTCTGTTTTCTCGTCTATGTCATCATATATTGATATAAACTCTAAGAAGACAGATAGAAATACAAACAATCTGCCAATGCTGCCGGCTGGGTATGATCAGTATTCCCTGTGAACACACACACACACACACACACACACACACACACACACACACACACACACACACACAC